>JAHWFP010122460.1:4284-31628 GCA_023313725.1 Lithobius niger
TTTTTTTTCTGGGGGAGGAACAAATTTTAACGCCCCGTTTTCGCTCCTTTGCTAGAAAACGCACAACTGCTTCATTTTTACTGAATGACTATTTTCGTCATTTGCATACTGTATATTATGGCAATCAAACAAAATAAAACGCCTAAAGGTCAATATAGAAAAAAAAATTACGCCCCGGCTTCTTTTTTTTTGGGGGGGGTGCTTGACCTGCCCCCCCCCCTCCACTCGTTATTTACATCATTGCTCGACAGGCAAAATAGCCCAATGATATTAGTTACTGTAGAAGTAAAATTGCAGCATCACACAATTAACACTTCCAAGGCTTCACACCATTACACATTCAATTACGATACTTCAAAACTAGTTTAACGAAAGTGCAGCTTTATTAATAAGCTCTTAAGAGTCTCATCAAAGTAAAATATGCTATGCAACATCATTATGATGTGCTTCACAACTGGTGGTTTATAAAAATAAGTTTAAAAGAGACTTATTTTAAATAGGTTAGAATGCAGCATCACAAAATATGCCTTTTAAGGTTTTCACACAATTGTGTACTGAAATATGTACTGTCTCACATTCGTTAAACACGAAATTCGTACTACAATTTTAATTCTAAGGATTGATTGCCAGAACGAATCCATCTTACACTGTAGCAAGCTTTATTTATAAGAAGGTGCAGTGTCACACACTAAATATTTTACAGGATTCGTGTAACAAAGACATAACGATACTCTTTCCCCCATTGTGTCATGATGCTACAGAAATTCTGCCAGAATATGTGAAATGAATAAGTACTCTAAAGAAGCCGGATTCGGCAGTAATGTACCATAAAATGCTTCAGTTCCTCGGAATGCTCTAGGGAAGCTCTTCACCAGACCCCGAGTTGGATTTATTCGTCCCTCTCTACAATTTTTCTTGTCTGTGCTACTGGACATAGTAACGGAGGCGCATTCTCATTACCAAACACGTTTTAGAGTGGCACGGTTTCTATTACGCAAATTTTAAATAATTTTTACCCCTAATAACCAGAGATGCTAAATTTGAAAGATATATGAATGTGTAAAGGATTTTGAAGCGGGAGCCTCCCCCCCCTGCTTCGGAGTAGAAGTACCCTAAAAAATGCACTCTTGCACTGTGTCATGTAAATGCGACGAATAAGAATTTTCTTACAATTAACCTATTGCATAATTAGAAGAAAAAAAACACGAAAAGTTACAGGATTTTTTTTTATAAAACATACCAATTTTTTTAATGTCATTCATTGTTTTGCCGAAAAGGGGACCTGCTGAAGCTTAGTATTTGAAGTAGCACACACCTTACAAAATCAGCTAGAGTAGAATTCGACCGTAGATAATAAACGGCTTCTCAATAAAAATGCTGCAGCATACAATTCACACTTCAAGGGTTTTACATCATTATCCATTCGACTACATAGCTACACACTTTTACAACGAAATTGTAGCTTTTTAAATTTTCATTTAAGTATCTCATTAAAATAACGTTGACTATGCATTGTAATATTTCTTACTTCAAAAACGGATACTAATAAAAATATCTGGCATTTAAAAGTTGTCTATTTCTTTTACTTATGTATGAAGTGCGGCACCACTAAGGTTGCATTTCTAGGTTTTCACACCATTTTGTATTTGAGTATACATCGTATGATATTCACGTTAAATAAGAAAATTGCGCACTACAAACTTGATTAAGGAACCATCGGTATAAAAAAATCCATTTACCCTACAACAAGCTTCTTTCACTAGAAGTTGCAGTACCTCATACTATGTATTTAATAGGCTTATCGTCATAAAATCATTAAGGCACTTCTTGCTCCCATGTTTGCACAAAACGCAACTAAACATGAGCTTCAGTGTAAAGGCTTTACTACAATTTCCACATTTAAACAGTTTTTCACTGCTGTGTCGCAGAATGTAGAAAATGTAGCAGAAAATCTCACAAATCATAATAAGACGTTTCACACTTTAGATATAATCAGCTTCCTGTCTATCGACTTAAAATGTGCAACAGATAATCGTACATATGCCTTACCACAAATTTTACTGTTTAGGGGATTATCTCCAGTATGAACACGGACCACCAACAAAATAATTGCACTAAGTGAGCAAACATTTTTTGCCATATTATCAAACTATTTTCTTGTTGTTTATAAAGTTGAATTTCCTTATCTGTCCCTTTCTGGCAGTTGACTTCGAAGATTTCACTTTTTTAGTGGAAGCACGAGTGGCACATTACATAACACATATCATGACGTTCTTCGTAACCAAACTGCTTCGTGATTGGTTAAAAATAATATCGAAAAGAGTTGAGAATATAGCCTAATAAATTTTATTAGTCTGAGAATTCCAAAGGATACTTTAAATAAGAATTTATGAATAACATTGTGAGCCCACAAACAAGCTGTAAATGATACTGAAGTTTTAAAAAGCACAAATTACTGGCGCCATCTAGTTTTTAAAATTGAAAGTTTTAGGTGTTTAGTTCCAAAGGTGGTCGAGGCGAGTCTCTATCATCGGTCAAACGCTAGGACACCACCCTAATGCAAGTCTGTTACTCATCGTTCCTACGGAACTTTGCATAGGCTCATGGTATGACTAAATGTTAATAAAATCTTGAAAAGTTAACGGGAAGGTGCAGGGATAAACAAAACAACTGAAGGGGGTGCGCTGATTGAGTGAGCGAAGCAAACTGAATCAGCGATTGTTAGTCAGTGTGTCCCAAAATGGGATTGAAGCAACTTAAGCTAGTGAAGAGTAGTCATACAATAAATTAAGCCGTGGCAATTTGGCTATTCTAACGGCTAATTGGCAATGGTCAATTTGAAAATTAGAAATTTGAAATAAAATTAGAAATAAAATTCCTCTAGAAAAAAGCTACAGATGAACATAACACGGTGTACCCTTGTGTACGTTCACAGTCCTACGAAAGTTGTGATATCCACCCAAAACCAAAACTGGTAGAATAACCCACCAAGTTTCCAAAAACGATCGGCCTTTGAAGGTAGTGATATCATTCAACCAACGGAAGGCCGCCAAGGTCAATCCTATTAGCCAAGTTATCGCACCCAATAATACTTTGGACGTTAAATAAAAACTTGAAGATTGCTACAGGGAGTTAAAGTTAATCTTAAAGTTTTCATTTAACTTTCGAACTAATAATCGGTGAGATTAACTTGGCTAATAAGAGGCCTTTCGTTGGTTGAATGATATCACTACCTTCAAAGGCCGATCGCTTTTGGAAACTTGGCGGGTTTTCCTACCAGTTTTGATTTTGGGTGGATACTGACTACTATATACCGACTACTGACTAATTCCGCTAATATAAAATAAATTATGCCACAGATACTAATGAAATTTGGTATTCAGCACTCTTTTAACTTCAATACGTGCCTTTTAAGGTTTGACGTTTGGGGAGGCATTAATTAAAAAGATGGCAATTATTTGTAATGCTATTTTACTGTATGTTGGGAAAACGCCACCGGTCATCAAATTAAGCATTACTCGTTATTATTTATTTATTTATTTATTACACTTAAGTAGAGCTCAGCCTTTCGCGCTCAGCGTTATTAGTGTAAACGAGTAACAATGCAAACGGACTGCCAAAAATAATCGGCAACACAACATTGTTTATAAAATGTACGCGCATTCATGCATAGCTTCGGCCCACTAAGCTTTTAATAAATCCGCAGTCCGCACTGCTTATCGTTGATGGTTGAATGGAAATAGGGCCTTAGGGCTTCGGACAGATTACCAGGAGTGGTTAAGTCTCGTTAAACCCTTTGAAACCCTTTGGAAAACAGCAAACGCATTAATTTATTAGAAAAGGCTGTAAGGTTTGACCTCGGTCTCCCATGTTAAAGCTGAAATTTCTATGCTTAATTTCTCCGCCGCTTTTTAATATTTTCCACTTAAATTTAGTATATAAGCTTTGTTGGACTTGCTGAACACATGTACCAACTTTTATTAATTTCCGACTTGTCACAATGCAGATCTGGACTTGAGCTGGAATCGTGAGTTTCATTTTTGGCTTTGACTTCTTATTTGGACATGTTTATACAATGTTCTCTACAGACAAAACCATTTGTCGTAGAAAGCTTGTTCTTAGCTCATTTAAAAGAGCTACTTCCAGAGATGTGCCCTTTATAGAAATAGAAATTTCAATTGGTCGTCCCGTTCCGGAGTTACGGGGCCCTGAACGATCAGTTTCATTGTTATACATTGTTTTAAACATTGTTTTTATGCAACAATGCCAATCAGCAAACGCAAGACGGAAAGCGTAAACAAATGCTAATGATGCTGGTGAGCAAACAATTTACCCGACCGTAAAGAGGAAGCTTGGCTTGCCGTCGTATATCTTCTTACATTATAAACCAAAGGCTCATAGGTTAGCATGGGTGCATAGGTATGTAGAGGTAGTGTACTGGGTGTATACAGCCCAATAAACAAATCAACAAAATCAATATCAGAAATGAAGCAACCGCAACAACCCCCGGAAGGGGAACAATGAAAACGTACAAGTGTTTCAATTCTTGGGGGGTTGTTGCCCTGAAAAGAAGTAGAATTGACACATTGTTGGCTCGACTAACAATTTGCTCTAACAATTATCCTTCTAACCAAGGATAATTGTTAGACATGACGTCATGCACACTTCTTTTTCACACGGTACGCATCGCATCGGAAAGACTGAGTGGGGGGGTGAGCTGTTACCATTAAGCATACGATTACGCATTAACTAAACCTAAAACAGCATTTCTCGCCCGCCGCTTTGCTATTAATTTAAATAACCATCCATATTCAACTACGTATAGCAAAGAGGATGAAGGCAAGGAAACAAGAGGAGAGGGAGAGGACGGGATAAAAGGAGGGAGAGGATTGGAGGAAAGGGGGAGTGTTACACAAACAAAAATCGACTGTTGCAGTGAACGATAAGGCAGCACCGAGCAAATATTGGGGAACAACCACGGGTCAAACAAAGCCCCGGGCGAAGCCTGGTACGATGCTAGTTACAAATACGGACAAAGCCGCTGATAAATAGCTGCGGACAAACCAACTTCGAAAAGAAAGACTTGTACTGAATGAACGAGCGAAGCGAGCGAAATTCAGTGCATTTGCAACGAGTGCAGACAATCAGCTTGGTATGTCAAAGTATCACGAATTAGAAAACAAAAACGAGCTCGTTTGATGTTTAAGGTTAAGGTTTAACTGATCCGAAGTCAAAACAGCAAAGTAACACAAATAAACTTTCCTGTATGATTTCATATACCGCAGTGTTTCTGCTGTTTAGTCCACGTGAAACCTTATCTGCTGTATTCAACCATTAGACACTAAATAAAATTATAACCATATCCCAAGTTTCAAAATTATTGTAAGATTGATATAGTGCTACACACTCGTTTACTTTCGGGGTTAAATTTTTCAGCATTATTCAAGTCAAATTGTCGTCTCCTTACCATTCCTCCCATATATACATACACTACTTTTCAAAATTTTTTATTCAAGACTTCAGGACTGGTATTTCATTTTTATTTTCAACGATATTTTTAGGTGATCAATGAGTCTTACGAACCCTCCCTGAATTATTTAGGCTAATATGTAGGTCAGTACTAAGCACACTAAGAATATGATTTTTACGATTTTTAGCGATGTTTTTTAGCCAAGTAGAATGAACCCGTCTGACCTATCATTTTCTGAAGTAAAAACTGTAAAAATATGTGAAAACAGCAGTAAGGTTTTAGGTGGACTAAACGGCAGAAAAACTGCGGTATACGAAACCTTACAGGAAAGTTTATTTGTTTTACTTTGCTGTTTTGACTTCAGATCAATTAAACATTACCTTAACTTCAAACGACTTCGTTTTTGTTTTCTAATCTTATTACGCATGATACGGAGTATTCAGTTGTTCAGTTTTGCTTAGTTGTTTAGGTGTTAGCCTTTGAATGTAAGAGGTCAAATCCTATTCACAGCACGAAAAATAACCTAGTCGGGGAACTCATGATTAATAAATAACACAATTTGTTAGTTGCCTTTTGGAACATCATCATATGCCTTCACATAGTACATTTCTTTTTTTATTTTGCAAAAAAAAATAAACAAAACAAGCTTACTATTCTTATCAGCATTTATCCCAATGGCACGTGAAATATGCGCTAACAACCAGATTGAACATTGATAACGCTTTTACGTGTGATGGTTTGCTGATTGAGGGAGCGACGTGAGCTTTTAAAAATACTGTTCAATGCAATGTTGAAATTGTTTAGCCTTAAATAACTGCTTGTTATTTTTTATTGTTCGTTTAAGAAATGAAGCACTTCAAACATTTTGTGTCTTCATTTGTTAGCTTATTTCTGATGTGGAATGTCTTTCAGCAGCATCTGAGTTTCAACAGAAAATTTCTTTTGAGTGTGGTGTGGCAACATAAAGCAAGCGAGAAAAGTATATGACTCATCTAGACTACATCATTTAAAAGATACTACGTGCGAGTGTGACTGAATTAGTTTGTGTTTGTATGCCTGCCCATCTGTACCTAAAACACATATAAATATTTGGAAAGTTCCAGAAGAAGTATAATTGAATTACTCTTTTCATAAGCATTTATCATTGCTTGAATTGATACTCGGTTTATTAACTACGACACATAGGTTACTTATTTCACCTGCACTCGATGACGTCGTTTTAGGTATTAATTCTTTAATGTTACATTTCGTTTCGAATGAATTACCCTGAATATATATTTTAGATCAAATCTATACATTTTATAAACAATTTTCAGAGCACATTTCCGAATATTTGAGCTAAAAAAGTTAAGTTCAATGAATTTAAATCTAAGGACCATCAACACAATATTGCCAGTTTTGCTTTGCTTCCTGGAAAAAGTACAACAAACATCATTTCATCATATTTTGCTTCTTACTTAGTAAATGGAACATTACATGTAATTTTAAATTTCTAAATTGGTTGGCTCCAAATGGTTATGGTCTTAAATAAGTACTTAAATGTAAATCTAAAGACTATCAGTAGCATAATATGTTAGTAACTCGTAAAACACGCAACAAACATTATCCACCATTTTTACTATCATACTTAGTATAAGAAACATGACGTATATTATAAAGTCATTGATTCCTAGCAGATAGAGGCATGGACATTTTAGATAATCATGTCTTAATAGGAGGTAAAACACACAGGTTTCTGAAGCACAGTATTTGCTATAAACCTTTTTACACTAAAGCAATTTATTTACTGCATGTGAACTGCAGATTGTCTTAGAAATGTTACGAATGAATGCTGAGCAACGACTGGAAATATTTTTGTTCTATTGGTCAGTAGATCGATTTTGTGATGTGCTGAGCATCGAAAACTAAAAAGTGCAAAAGATAGATAGACTACAGTACAGTGATCAAAGCGAACGATACGGCTAGCATGTACAGGTATCAGACCAACAACAACGATGTGAGAAGAGTATCTCAAACATCCCCAGCCATTTATCATATTAATTTCAAGACGTAGAAGGTACATGAGCCTTTTTCCGTACATATGAAGTAAAGTAATATGAAACTAAGACGATTCATTTTGCACAGTCAACATTTTCTGTACTCTTCACAGCACTCTCACAATCATTGTAGGCCGTGTCAGTATGGCACAGCGTTAGGATGTCGACATTTGGTTTCAAATATCGTGGGTTCAATTCCCCGATGACGCAGTCTAACATTTAAGTCAAAAGGCAACATAAATAGGTTTGCATCCAAATTTATTTTAACTCTTCTCGAGCCCATTTGGCTTTCCGTCCTGTTTAATAGTTAACATTCCGAAATTAAGAATCCTGATATAAGTACAATATATTGCTGTAGGTCTATTCAGACATTTAAGTTGTGAATATGCGATTCCTGCTTGCTTTGTTTATGTGGAGTGGAAAGCGGTCATTTCAACCTGTTCAAGGAAAAGCTCGTTTGATGTTGTTTCTGTTGTGTGAGTAGGTTCGTTTGTTCACCCAGAACAAAGTTGTAGGTTTGTTTTCCTATTTAGTCAAGACTTTGGCACCCTTGCAGGCATTATCGCTCTTGAAAAATTAAATCATGAGGTTCACGTAGGGAAACCATCCTTTGGTTGTACCTGTCATCCGTATGTTATATTAAAAATGATTCCATTTTTAAGCGAGTGTTAAGCAGAAGGACGAAATTATCTGGAATTCACCTAAGCTTTCCATGCGATACTAGTCCAACCCAATCCAAGGTTACACAGTTCCCAAGAATAAGTTGCCTCCAGCTCGCTCACGGAATATTTTTAATGTGGAACACATTCAACTTGCAATGCTAATTCGGGAACAATATTAGGAACGAAAATGACTCCTCTACCCCAAACACAAGATTTCGTAGGATAATGCACCCATGTGCGTGTGCAATGCTACGCGCGTAGTAAAAAAAAATCCTAACCTATGCAACAGAGACTTGAAAACTTGGAAGGGCGATCAGTGAGACTTCAAAACTGGAGGGCGTGATCTTCGCTGTTATTAAGCTAACTGTACATAGTGAGCAGTCTGCTAACTTCCTGCCAACCTGCGAACTTTCGTTGAAATCAAGCCACATTACGTACATTTCGGAGCTACTGACTAATCAACATCTCTCTGTAAACATAAGTGGTGAATACGCTGTAGATTATGGGTGATTACACAGAATACAATGATTGACACTGCATGCTTTGGTAGTTAATATTAAATACCTAACAATTCATTTGATGCCTTGCTTCAAAATGAATTTAGGAAACCCAATTGCCGGTGTTATCCATTATGATCAGTTGTAGTAAAAAATGAAAATGCTAAATTTGACTGAGAAAACTGGCAGTACCGTCATGAATCGATGGAAAATGGAGTCAAGGATAATGGAAATTTTTCAATGATTAATGGATCAAATATCAGAAATCGTGTATTATTTCCTCAAACCAATGAGTGATTTGTTTGGTTTTATGTTCCTTGATCACAGTTTGCACTGGCTTAAGGTTAAAAGAAATCTTCTTCAATGTAAATCCTAAATATATCTAGGAAAATTCTAAAAGCAAAATTTAATAGCAAAATAAAATAGAATACATGAGTGTACTGACCAGGGTTAAACGTTGTGCACATTCCATATAAATCATTATAATATGACAAATCTGGAGTATGTGAATGACCCTAAAAATATTAAAACAAACTTAATAGTAAACACTATATAATAATTTCTTATACCTGCAAAAAAATATAAAGATTATACCAATGGCAATCTTCATAGCAAGACCCGGTGAAGTTGAGACACAAACAATAAAACCATAATTACACATTGAATATGAGGCGTTGAATACGAGGCATTGAATATGAGGCATTGTATGTGAGGTAGGTTTGCATGCATATCATCATCATTTAGCCAAACATTTAACACCTCGTTGACAAATATTTCTAATATCATCTGGAACAAGAACCTATATTTCTAGCCAGTTCTTGTTCTTGGGGATCCTCGACTTATTGTTGTTGATCCAGGCTACGGGCGACAAGTTTTATATTATTAATACCCTGATTTTTCTGTAAGTAGCTTTCAAGCTCCGGGTGTACTTTTTGATAGTTTCGACAGTTGCAACATATTTAAGGGTGTGAAAAAATATATATTCGGAATTTCGTACTGCAACACTTTCTACAAAAAGGAATGAAAATTTGCTGCAGCAGAAATTACATGAAGATGTATGTTTCTGTCGCACTTACAGCCAAATGCAATGTACCGATTAGAATGAATTTTGGCAGGGATATTTTTTGATATTTAAAAACCAGTATAACCAGTACATAGTGTGTAACCAGTTGATAAAAATCCAAGATGCGGCCCACAATAGCGTCCAAAAACTGGTTTTTCGCTTGTAACATATACACCAGTCATCATGTTGAATTCAAACTGGTTACTGACGTTATTTTGAATAACTCTCCATCAAAAAAGGCTCTTTTAAATTATTGTTAAAATCCAGTATAGGCAGTTCATATTAAAAATTAACGTCCAAAAACTGGTGTGTGCCTTGTATCTTCCAAACGATTCATCAAACTGAATACAAACCAGATATAAATAAAAATTTTTCAGGAAAGGTCAGATTGAAGTTTCGTGAAAATTCAACCTGGTAGCAAAAAAAGGTAGCAAGGAAAGATTTTTCACCCTATAACTTCTAAAACATTAATCAAATTGAACACAAACTGTCTATGGAAAATATTTAGAAACACATTAACATAAAAAATGGTTCAGGGAGGGTGCGATTTACAAATAAGCAATGAAGAAGCCAAGGCGCACAGACATAAATAGAAAAACGAGTGATATTTCAATATTTAGGCAACAGCAATATCTTCATCAGACAATGAACAACACAAATTTACATGTCACGCAATTAAGAAATGTTGGATATGGTCCTGCAAGTCCAGGAAATGCATTTTAAAGCTCTCAATGAGCCCGGTCAAAGAAAGGGAAAAACACAATCAATGGGCAGGCAGACTTGATGGGGGTTTAATGAACATCGTACTAAAACTAAAAGCAATATTTAAAAACAAGGGGCTACAGCGACTATCTATTCGCATTGGTCTTCTGTACAGTTCCTCCACTTCCAATGTTGAGGCGCACACCTCTATCATGCACTACAATATCTATCTCTATTATATAATCTAAAAACAGTAACCATCAGAATTCCCCGTTACAAATGTGTTAGATAGCCTATTAAGCTTATTTTACGTTTTAGGCATAATTGTCAGCGTTTAGGCCTAATTTACAACTTTAATTTCGTAAGTAGCAACTAACGGCGATTTGGATTGTATACAGTAAGCCTATTCATTTTTGCAACACGGTATGAATCCGCGCACACAGTTACAGTGTTACAACGTAATGCGCAACGTAGCCTAATATAGATCAGTGGTAGTAGGGAAGGGACAGGAGAAACGCTGCAGCAGCGACTCGTAGCTACTATTGACGTTGCCATGGTAACGTGATTTTAGATCTAATTTTCATTGTTTAGGCCTAATTTTTTTAACGGCAGTTTTAGTTTCGTAAGTAGCAAATAGGCCTAATGTAGAATTTGGTTCGATCGTAAGCTTATTCATTCATGCAACAATGCAACAAGACTCTTTTAAACGAAGCTAAAATGTTTTTGGTTTTACGGCTGCGTTAACACAAATCTTTAGGATTTCAATTCGACGATGAAATGTTATTTAATTCAGTTACGTCAAAGAAGTCTATTAGCTATAAGGAGGCAACGATGTTTTAATTTGCCATGTTATTTAACTAACTTTTGACACTGAATCGAACGTTGTAAACAGTGGTCGTCAATTTCTGGTACCGTTGCGAAGTTGAAAAAAGCGACGGACGAACGGACAAAGTCGTTGCAATAGTCTTCTCAGCCGGTACGGCAGTACAGAAGCCTAAAATCGATTAAAACTTGATGACAGTTGTGACTCATTGTGACTGCCCCTAACAGCCTACTTAGTTAATAGTCTTTTACATTTATTAGGCTTTTGATAAGCTCGTAATATCGCGGGAAGCAACACAATAAACTGATTTGGGGTTCATGCCAAACAAATATCAAAAGTAGCAGCATTTCTACGATTTTCGAGATGGGATATATAATGGCTCAAATTATTTCTTTTTGCTGCACTGAAACACAGCCAATCATCTTGTTTCGGGTAAGTATTTTATTTGGTACGGCTAAAAACGTTTCCCTGATTGTATTCTTAAGATTTCAAAGTTTAAACATTTCCTCTCTTTGTAATTATGACTTGAAATTTACCCAATAACCAATACGAAGTAACAGCTGTTACGAAGAATTGCTATTATCTAACCACATTTTTTATAAATTCTTATTACCTGGTATGACATGCTTGACGAACTCAGTAAAACTGTTGTGTTTGATAATGACCATAAGTCATTCACAGTTATATTTTTGCTGTAACGTATGATTTGGTTAATCCATATTCCACAATTTGGACCCAGCTTCCCTTTCATATTACTGAGTAAAAGTTCAAAAAACTCTTCGTTTTGTTCTGCACAAACTGTTACAGATGGAAAGTACTGTGAAGGGAATTCAGAAAGAGATGCATCCATCTCTTTAGGATTAGAGAGAAAGTAAACAGTTCTATCAATTCCACTGAATAAACACATTGCCATATTGATGAGAATAAGAATCACCCAAATTCCTCTAGCAATCATGTATTTATTCTTGTCTGCGATAAATTCCATTCCTGGTACAGATACGTCAAATTTTTCTTCGGAATGCAAAATGCTTCTTGTCATGTCTACAATTCTTCGGCGTAAAGGATCTTTCTTAAAGTTAAGAATCCTCATGTGTTCGATGGCCTCAGAATACATCATTGAATTCATTGTTCCATATACACTGATATACCTGCAATTTAAAATGAAATGCAACCCTGTTTATTCTTCCATGTGAAAATATGCAAGTAAAATGTTATTATGTTTTGTGTGATCAACTAGTAACTTTAACGTTTCAAAACGGAGTATTATTTTACTCCTGCAATCAGCAAAAAGATAACAACTCGAGGTCTGAGCTATTGCCAATATCATTTAAAGGATATGAAAAAATTACGTAGGAAACATTACTTTAATGTTAGATAGAATGGTGATACAAAAGTCAGCTCAGACTAACGAAGCAAAGATCTAAACCAAAAAAAACCATAAAATGTAATAAAAAAAACTGGCCAAGTTTCAGCAATTGAACGTCTGTGATATAAAAAATGAGCCAAGTTTCCACTCATCAGACATACAACGCAACTTTAAAACTTGATGTATGGGTACTGTTTTTTACTTGAATAGTACGGTTATGTCTAATTTTTCGAATAAGTTAAAATACTGTTAAATAATGTTTAAAAGATTTTTTTGTTAGAATATCTTTTGTTTGAATTACGTATAAATCAATTCACAATAATTTTTTACAACTCTGACGGTGGCGTTTTGTTGAACTACTGCATACTTCTAGTGTGCAATACTCTAAATTCTTGATTTTAGTGTGAGACACAGAATTATTTGTGATTCCTTCCTGACGTCGAAAATCGGAACCTCCTCGAGTTTTTATCAGTTCAAAAATAGTTTTTATTAACCAAGCGCAAACGGATTGTCGGACTGATCAATTGATCATTTCTACTTTGATATTGTGTTAATCGTTTCAAAGAGTTAAAAAGGTTATATCTTGTGCGAAACAATAATGAAACACCATTTCATTCTGTGTTTTTATTTTTTGTTTGTTTTATTTTAATGAAACACCAACCATAACAATACAATGAACTAGCGCTTATCTTGATGCTGATTGTGCAATTTGGGTCCTCCAAAATAAAGACATGCAATGCACCAAGATTTAAAGTTGCGTTGTATTCTGATGAGTTGTAACATGGGTTGTTTTTGATAACATAGACGTTAAATGGGTAAAACTTGGCGGGTTTTTTGCTTACAATTGTTTTACACATCATGACTTTTAGACGCTGCGCATAACGTGATTTTTTTGTTACTAATGATGTTCCGGATTCTTTACATTTTTGGTTGTAACCTTGTTGAAGCTTTACTTCTGAACTTTACAACATTTTCGGTGTTGACTTTTGTAACGATATCAGTTGTTTTAGAAATTATTTGATTTTACGATTTTGTGGTTTTTGGATTTTCTAAGTCGAATACTTTCTTTAAAAACAAACTAGGAAAAACCAATTAGTCGCAGAAGGGAGCCAAGTATTAATTCTATAGTAATGGCACATTTCAGATAAAATGGCAAACACAGTTGATTACAGGAGTAAGGTTTGACATGGACTAAAGGAGACAGCAACACCACCGTTCATACCACAGAAACTCAACAACGAATAGCCCCTTCTTTAAAAAAGAAGTTGTTTGAAGAAGTTGAATGGTGATGTGGTGATTTCGGAAACGAATCACAATCCAGAAATAAAAGTACAGAACCTTTGTTGGCTAACTAGGTTATTCGTCGTTATTCGATGACGGATGCTTCAGAATCTTGAACAGTGAGTGATATGATAAGACCATAAACGTGTAATTACAAGAACGAAAGCCAAATGGGCTTCATCAGTGATAAAGAAACATCAATTAACATTTAACTAGGAAACAGGCTTTGGGCCAATTGTAGGTGGAGCGGAAAGATATTTAGTTTAAGTTTGTATTTCCTCTCATTATAATGGCTTTGCAATACTTGCTAATGGTCCTAAAAAGCTGGGAGCAATACTCACTAGGCTACATTTAAGCTGAAGCTCTTTGCTGGCGTTTTTTTTTTACACTTTAGCGTTTTTTTTTCATTTTAGGTAGGCTACGTATCATATTAATTTAAAGATGCTTTCGTTTGCTCCCACATCTAGTTTCTGTTTCGTTATTTGCAGCCTCTTTACGCCATCGCCGACATAGAAATATACCACGTTACCCGCCGAGGTTAAGCTGGCAAAGAACGTGCAACCATCAATATTTCCTACATTGTTTAAATTTATTGCAGAGTATATTTCCTAGATTTTAATACCAATTTTAAAAGCGCTCAATGATCAGCATCATCAGAAGCTGCAGCAGCCACCAATTAACTACCAATAATTAAAGTTTATCGTTACAATTAAAATTAACGTGTTTTTCATTCTTCGTGCATGTGGGATGTGTTTGCTACGGTGCATTACAATTTATTCTGCACTTCTTATGTATTTCACACTTTCGTCTAAAACTGTTCATACTTGATGGGTAAAATCATGGAGCTGGAAGCCCTGAAGTAGCCACTCTTTGTGCGAGCGTGGGGCAAGGCGTGTACTTCCGGTGGCGGCCATTTTCTAATGCTTACACCGCGTGATGAGCAAGATAGCACGTGTCTCAACTACGTTCGATAGTGTTATAATGACGTTTAACAAACTAAGAGAACGTAGCGGTCAAAGGAAGAACTGCAGTTTGTTTTGGTTGTTCCTTCCTACTTATTTTTTTCCAAGAAAGGAAGTGTACGACTTTTTTTTGTGGGGGATGGGTGAAGGGAGAGAGGAAATTGCTCCTTCCTACTTTTTTCTGTCCATATAAAGAAACAGATAATAAAATCGGTTTTTTTTTGAGGGGGGCGGGGCTGGGGGTGGGGGAGGGAGTTGTTGTGCTCTTACTTTATTTCTAATTGGTAAAATAGGGGAATAGGGGAAAATAGGGTTTTTTATTATTTTGGGGAGGGGGGGGGTAGGGGAGGGAATTACTCCACTCCTACTTTTTCCAAATAAGAAAAAAGATGAAAAAACAAGGTTTTTTTTTAGGGGGAGGGAGTTGATCTGCTCCTATTTTTTTTCCAAATTAAGGAAACATGGTTGCCAAACAGGGTTTTCGGGGGGAGGGGGAGGAATGGTATTGCTTCCCTTCTATTTTGTTCCGAGTAAGGATAAATAACAAAAAGTGGGGTTTTCTTAGGGGGGGAGAGGGTAATTGTTTCTCTAATACTTTTTCTCTAAATAGGGACATAGATGACAAAATAGAGGATTTTTTTTTGGGTGGGGGGGTTGCTCTGCTCCTGCATTTTTTCTCAAATAAATGCAAATGCAGTGAAACTGCTACAACGGGTGCTTGTTTATATTTTTACTGGCAAGATATTTGTGGTCGCTTGTGTAAGAATTCTTCCAGTGTGGAAGAAAATTATTTCTTTATTGCTGTGGAGGGGGGGGGGGGGCTAAGTAATTACGTAAGTTTATGCTGTAACACGTTAGAACACAGTAATTAAATAAGAATGCGGGTTACAGCCTACCAAAAAAAACGTCCTGCACATGTTTTTTTCCCTCAGTATTTACCATTGCACATCACTGTTTTTTTTTACGGTTACTTCATACGTTTTTCTGAACGAGGAAAGAAATGGAATTTCGCTTTGGGGAAGAGGGGTGGTGAGAAAGTAGAAGAGAAGTCAAATAAGCTACGTAACGAAATTTGGTTTTGCTTTCAAATACGCCAATATTGTCGTAAAAGCATATTCCGCGTCCATCGAATTTCCTTGCATTTTTTTCTCGAAATTTACACATAACGTTCGCTGCAACCTGCCATCGTACTTTTGTGTAGCCTACGCACGTCTGCCTATCAACATTGCGGCTAGGTATGGAAAGTACGGATCGAATAAATTCTCCGGTCCTCTGCTTACCTTTCGCTCAGTAAATTTCATGCTGCACGTTGCCTACCAGCATCAAACTTGAGTTGAGTTTTAACAGTGCTGGTTATTTTTGAGGTAGGCCTACGATACTGGTTGACAACGATGAAGCAGCGAACTATTACACACAAAATTTACGCACAATTTCGCCTCAAGCTGCCTACGCGCATCGGCCGTTCATTCATGCCAGAGTCGGCAGTGGATTCCCGCTGGCCAGGCCTTTCAACAAGCAACGATACGTCAGAATAAATCGAATAAATTCTACAAACTACTGCTAACCTTTCGTGCGGTACCTTTCCCGCTGAACGTTCCATACCATCATTAAACTTGAGTTTGAACAGCGCTTGTTATTTTTGAGATCCGATACAGGTTGCAGCAGCGAACGACAACATCGTCAAAAACACTCCACATCGAACCGACAATTACAAAATGGACGCCGAGCAAGCCAGAGCCACTGCCTACTCTACACACTGCCTGTTCAATCCCTGGAAATGCGTCTCCTGGAGTAGTACTGCCAACGCTCACTGGTCGCGCCACCTTCGTAGGGTTTCTTCCGCAGTTAGCAGCATTGTGTTGTGTGAATATTGGCGTTTGTATGATTGAAATTGTTTGTTCTCTGGATTACAAACAGGGTAATTATATTGTCAACCCTCTATAAATCCTTGAAATGGTTTATGACACGATAAAACATTGAAAGAAAAGCCAAAACGTGCCATTATTTCATTTTTCTTTGCAATTTAAGTCATAAAAAAAAGATGCAACCACTTGTATAATTATGGTGAATGTACAAATAAATGAAAAGGAAAGTAGGAATTATGAAAGTGCTACAAATTGCTTTAAAGCAAGGTTACAATTTAAAATTACACTTCTAAAAGCTCATGCCTGAAACGGCACATTAGAAAAAATGATTAAAAATTGATAACATAATTTGACGTTCAGCTACAGTTTCTCTCGTTTTTTTTTTTAAGATGGCGTACTGCTGCATTCCAAGATATAGTTCAAATAGTGTATGATAATATTAAAAAAAAAAAAACTGAACATCAACACCATGACCTGAATTACGTGGGGGGGGGGGGACGGAGGATGGGGGAAAATGTTGTTGCGATAAATAGGGGACTGCTGTTTTGTTTTTCGGTGTCGTTTGGAAATATCCCCTCCATAAAAAAACATGTCATGACAGGACCCTAACACCGTACGTTTCAATATTTTTTTCATTATTTTCTTTTTTCCGTACAGTTAAGTCATCCAAAAGTGATGCAGCCACTTGTTTAGTACTGATGACTGTATAAAAAAATGAAAAGGAAAGAAGAAATTATGAAAGCCTAGTTACTACTGTAACACTAGTTAATACTTAAACTTTTCTTATGCTGCCTCCCCATCACCTTCCACTAATTGTATATTTTTTTGGCATGAAATCGTTTTCATAATACTTAGTATCTAGAGACAAAGTGACCAGTGATTACAAAAAAATAAAACAATGTCAAGTAGTAAATAAAAGTTAGCAAAGGATTTAGCAACACAATGTAGGGTAAAATAATGTATCAGTCATACTCCCCCTCCCTACAATAATATAATGGTAATACATTTGCACAATCCTTACCCCCCGCCCCTTCCAGACATTATGTGATTTGTAAACCGCTCCTCCAATAGGTACAGGCGCTTGACGGATGACACACTAGAGTGTGTCTTAAATTTATCGGTTTATTAATTGTTGAACTTCTTTGTTGGTGTTTAACTGATTGTTGCACTATTTACAATCATTCTTATATGTCGCTATTGTTGAAAGTAAGCGCCTTTTCCCGCCTGGAGTTTTCCAGCTAATTGTCCCTCTCTCCACGAATCTTACCGATGACAGATTTCGGTTAACACTCGTTAAGTCAAACAACAAAACAAAACCACCTTTTTAGGTTCCAGTATCATTACTGCTCTCTTAAAACAGAAAACCCAAACTAAACTAAACCTTTTCAGGTTAAACCATACTGGTATTTTTTCGATGGTATATAGTACCATTGTATTTATTTTAACAATTTAAAACTGAAACTTTGCTCCACTCTTATTATCAACCACCACTTTGCACAATTGTATCAATAAAAATCCCTGAAAACCTTTTCTGCCTTTCCAACGATGGCACATTTTTTTCTGTGAAGAGCAGTCATAAAAAAAAAATACAGTCATTGAAAAGGGAGAAAAAGGAATTATCTCCATTACTTCTAGCAACGTTAATTGCCCTTACTTTATTTTTCTTAGGCTATAACTTTATTTTTGTACTGGGAACGTATTTTTATTTCTTTTTTTTTTAATTTAACGCCCAAGAAATCGTTATTTTCTCTATCAGTTCGAAGTCATTCTATAGAAGCGTTCCCTACGAAGGTAGTGACACCTAGCGGCGATCTTCGGAACTACTCTGGAGAGAGAACTACATGCGCTTTCCAGGGATTGAACAGGCAGTGTGTAGAGTAGGCAGTGCCAGAGCAGGCTGCCAAGAGGGAGGTGACGTCATGTGAGCATGCGCATTGGTCGTTGTTTTTTGTCTCGGGAATGAGCCCCAGCAGCGTTGAGTGGCTTGTCCATCACACGTAGTTTGATAGTACACAAGTCCATTGTAAAATGAAAGACCCCGTGTTTCAGCTAATCCCGTATAGTTTTAAACCAACTAAGCTACGTTCGTAATTTCAAGGAATTGGCAGCTATTAACGATAAAATAGCTTATTTTCTTCGTAGATTTCGTCTTTCTGAGCTGAGCTGAATTGTTTCAAAGCAAGCAGCAACAAACATTGCGTGCACGACCGTTCATACTCAAAGGGTCAAATGGTTTAAACGAGCGTTAACTGCACCCGGTCATCTGCCCGACGAAGCCCTAAGGCCCTATGTCTGCAACACCCGGAAATGATTCTCAGGAGGTCACCCACCCATGTACCAATCGGTGCCAATGAAAAACAATTATAATTGCAACAAATTATAACGACAATGTACTGTACCTCATTTTGTTGTAGAGTGTGCAATTGTCGACGTTTTGACTTTCGCTGATGAGCGGATTTACTTGCTTACTGAATGATGGGTTTCTCAGTGATTGTTTTGTTTTCGACTTCAATGAAACTTCATTGTGATTTTTCCGGGGCTACACCAAAACATCCGTGGGAATGTTCCGACTTCCGGCCAGGGAAGGATAACAAGGGCGAGAAAACGAGAAAGAAGGGTAGGAGGCAGATTGTCACACTTGGGGGAAGGGGAGCCGATTCTCTGAGAGGGGAGGCGCATATGGGGGATACATTAAAACCAAAGCCCAAACACCTAAGGTTCCGTGAAGATGTAGACCCCACACTGGGAGTCTTGTAGGGGGTGCAATTCGGTGTGGGAGGGGTGTTGGGGGCACGGAAGCGTGTAGAGGTGTACGGGAGGGGGGGGGGGGGGGAGAAATTGACACCGCTAGTTACTTTCTTAACACGACAAAACACCGGGAGAAGCTAAGTTCAGAAAATTCAATCATTCTGCAGCATTCACGGTCCAGCTAGTTAACAATAAAGCATTCTACGGCAAGCTAAACAATCATCAGTAACGATGGTACTTCACAACAATCCAAAGATTCAAAATATCCGTGGCTCCCTACGTCGCCTCCCGACGCCGCGACAATGTTGAAGCACACACCTCTGGCATATACTGCAACGGCGAACGCTAATTTTTTTTTTAAAAATTCGAATCAACACAATTGTAGGTCAGACGGTGTTGGCTTGGGTGTGAAGGAAAATCCTAATTTTAAGCCTAATTGTTATCTCCCGTTTTAGTTTCGTAAGTGACAACAGTCGAGAAATTAAGCTTATTGCACTCGAGTTTTGGCCTATTCATTCATGCAACACGGGATGGACAGTGCAGTTTCTATAGCAATCCAGGAATCTTGGAATTATTATACGAAACCAAATTATTGTTCCGTGTTGCGATGTAAACAGATAGTCTGCCATATACTGTGGTTTTATATGAGCGGTTTCCTACTGCAGCGGGAATTTGATGTTTCACATTATTTGAGATTCATGTAATTGTGTCAGCGCTACTTTGGTTGCCACGTTGGCTGAATTTCTTCAAGCATTGTTTTTCACATGAAACGAATGTGACTCATTAACGAATCCTTCTGTTATTTCCCATTTGCTTGCCTTCCTCTAGTGGTTAAAGCACTATAATCAAATATTATTTCGTTATGTCAAAAAAGATTGTCAGCTGTAAGGCAGCTACGATGATTTATTTTGGCGTTCTTTAAAAGTTCACTTGATTACCAGCAGCAGTATGCTTCGTCGGAATTCTTTAACTATTTAGGATTCCAAATTTGCATTGGCGAGTGTTAGATCGATAAATTCGAAAAATTGTAATTTCGTGGATAATAAGTCATCAAATTACACCAAATTCGATATCAGCAATAATTACGGGGCTATCTAGCAATGTGGCACATTTCATAGCAATCTGCACTTTGGTTTAGGCTCCACCCAGACTACAAAAGTGCAACCAACCAACCAACATTTTTCAATTCGATGTCCGTTATTGGCTATCAAACGCTTGCTTCGCTCACTCCGCTCCGCCAATTAAGTGTAGCCTGCACGTTTGATAAATAAACATGTATTTGATATCTCCATATTTAACAAATAAATAAAAATAATAAAAAATATGATCGACGGTTGTGGCAACTGGGCTAGCATTTGGCTTCTCTGCGACCCAACCGTCATTGAGTAGGGTGAGAGCTATCCATCATTTATTATTTTTAGATTTCAAGTAGAATTGGAGTAGAATTTATAATCGTTAAATGGTTGTAGTGTTGTTGTGTTTAGTTAGTTATTTTATGATTTTGTTGTTGTTACCGTATTTTAAATAGAAACTATTAATGTGAAATGTACAGGAATAACAAAAAAACATTAGCCATAAATTGGTTGGATATATTAATCATAGGTATAAATAGGTATTAAAAACAAGCATTATTAAGCATACAATTTGTTGTGTCATTACATTCACAACTTTCATCTGGTATGATGAGAGCTACCCATCAACTAATTTGTTTTTGTTTAAGTATTTACATGTAGAATTGTTGTAGAATTTACAATGGTTGAATGGTTGTAGTTTTGTTGTTCCGTTAGCTCATTTATGAATTTGTTGTGTTATGTTAACGTATTTCAAATGCAAATAAATCAAGGGAAAAATTGTAGGGATAACAAAGAAATATTACTCATAAATTTTCCAGGGCTACACCAAAACATCCGGGGAATGTCCCGACTTCCGGCCAGGGAAGGATGACAAGGGCGAGAAAACGAGAAAGAAGGGTAGGAAGCAGATTGTCACATTTCGGGAGGAGGGGGGCCGATTCTCTGAGGGGGGAGGTGTATGTGGGGGGATACATTAAAACCAAAGCCAAAACACCTAAGGTGCCGCGTAGATACAGACCCCACACTGGGAGAGTCTGGCAGCGGGTGCAATTCTGTGTGGGACGGGTGTTTGGGGCACGTAAGCCGGTAGAGGTTTACGGAAGGGGGGGGGGGGGTGAAGAAATTGACACCGCCAGTTACTTTCCTAACACGACAAAACACCGGGAGAAGTTAAGTTCAGGAAATTCAATCATTATGCAGCATTCACGGTCCAGCTAGTTAACAATAAAGCATTACAGATTACAGATTAGATTTATTGAGAGTCTACAGGACCTGTGCAGTCATACACTCTACTATAATTTAATTCTAAACTTATACATAATCCAGATAACCATAGCAATATCCTGTGCACACTCATCTTGAATACCTTCGAATTACATTTTGAAAAACTAATTAAAACGCCCGGTCATCTTACAGAACCGAAGAACCTGCCTTAGAGCTGACGTACCAGAAATGTGCGGGGGTACACCAAGAACCTCTTTCAGATCCGCGTCCCAGTTCTGCATGGAGGGCCCACGATAAGCCGCCCAACTGTGACACACAAACAAAAAGTGAGACACGGTTTCAGTATCAGTGCCGCAGGCACAGGTTGGTGTGGTGGCCCACCCCAACCTGAACGCATGCGCCCGCAAGCTAAACAATCATAAATAACGATGGTACTTCACAACAATCCAAAGATTCAAAATATCCGCAGCTCCCTACGCCGCCTCCCTACGCTGTGACAATGTTGAAGCGCATACCTGTGAAACGTACTGCAACAGCGAAAGCTAATTTTTTTTAAATTGGAATCATCACAATTGTAGGTCAGACGGTGTTGGCTTGGGTGTGAAGATAGCAATTAAATAATTTAAAAGCCTAATTTTAAGCCTAATTGTTATCTCCCGTTTTAGTTTCGTAAGCGACAACAGTAGAGAAATTAAGCTTATTGCATTCGACGTTAGGCCTATTCATTCTTGCAAAACGGGATGGAGAGTGCAGTTTGTATAGCAATCCAGGAATCTTGGAATTATTATACGAAACCAAAATATAGTTCCGTGCTGCGATGTTAACAGGTAGTCTGCTGGGTTTTATATGAGTGGTTTCCTACTGTAGTAGCAATTTGATGTTTCACATTTCAGATTCCTGTTGATTGTGTCAACGCTACTTTGGTTGCCATATTGGCTGAATTTCTCCATGCAATCTTTTTCACATGAAACGAATGTGAGTCATTAACGAATCCTTCTGTTATTTTCCATTTGCTTGCCTTCCTCTAGTGGTTAAAGCACTATAATCAAATGTTATTATTTCGTTGAGTTATGTCAAAAAATAAAGTTAGCTGTAAGGCAGCTATGATGATTTATTTTGGCGTTCTTTAAAAGTTCACTTGATTACCAGCAGCAGTATGCTTCGTCGGAATTCCTTCACTGTTTAGGATTCCAAATTTACGTTGGCGAGTGTTAGATCGATAAATTCGAAAAATTGTAATTTCGTGGATAATAAATAATTCATCAATTTACACCAAATTCGATATCAGCAATAATTACGAGGCTATCTAGCAATGTGGCAAATTTCATAGCAATCTGCACTTTGGTTTAGGCTCCACCCAGACTACAAAAGTGCAACCAACCAACCAACATTTTTCAATTCGATGTCCGTTATAGGCTATCAAACGCTTGCTTCGCTCACTCCGCTCCGCCAATTAAGTGTAGCCTACACGTTTGATAAATAAACATGTATTTGATATCTCCATATTTAACAAATAAAAAAAATAAAAAAATATGATCGACGGTTGTGGCAGCATGGCTAGCATATGGCTTCTCTGCGACCCAACCGTCATTGAGTAGGGTGAGAGATATCCATCATTTATTTTTTTTTAGAATTCAAGTAGAATTGGTGTAGAATTTATAATCGTTAAATGGTAGTAGTGTTGTTGTGTTTCGTTAGTTATTTTATGATTTTGTTGTTATGTTACCGTATTTTAAAAAGAAACTATTAACGTGAAATGTACAGGAATAACAAAGAAACTTTACCCATACATTGGTTTGGATATATTACTCATACGTGTAAATAGGTATTAAAAACAAGCATTAGTAAGCATAAAATTTGTTGTGTCATTGCTTTCATAACCTTCATCTGGTAGGGTGAGAGCTACCCACCAACTAATTTGTTTTTGTTTAAGTATTTACATTTAGAATTGTTGTAGAATTTACAAGGGTTGAAAGGTTGTAGTTTTGTTGCTTCGTTAGCTATTTTATGAATTTGTTGTGTTATGTTAACGTATTTCAAATGCAAATAAATTAACGGAAAATTGTAGGAATAACAAAGGAATATTACTCATAAATTGGTTTGGTTGTAAAGTATACTATGGTTTGATTATTCATAGGTTTATTAAAACGTATTATAAACAAGCATTAATAGGAATAAAACTTGCTTGTCATTGTAGTCTAGATTGATTCCGAAATATCCCTTCATACAATAACAAAACTATTCCTTCGACTAAATTTCTTTGCTACATTGGTTCGCCGACAATGGATTTGCAACAATAGTTCATTGTTCGGAACGCACAACGAGAACCATACGCGTAGAATAATTTTCAATCAGACCCATATGGCATACTCCACGACGTTACCTTTCCTTTAAGCTCATTGTTCTATAAAGTAGCAACATTTGATTCCGCGACTTTTGGTGGTTGTTTCTCAGGAATGTAAGGCGTGGGCGTAACGACCCAGTAGCAAAGATCCTTAAGGTCTACGTTCTCCTCTCTGACAAGATGTTGTCCTTCTTAGGTGTCGCGGGTAGAGTGGTGTTGTCTGCACGTAAGATGGCCCTGCAATTCTACAATGTCAAACAAATCCATTCCTCGCTTCCCCCATGGATCCTGGCTGAAGCAGCTTCGTTGGTGGACATCCAATCATGCACACAAGGGAATGGAAAGCTTTGTGAAGTAGAGAAGAGTGTTGGCTGGTTACAAGTTTTTTGTGATGCATTATATAATAGTGGACGAGGGTGTGTAGAAATTTGTGTTCCGGGCTTAAAATTAGGATACCACCATTGTGTGGCAGATATTCCCAGTGTGATGCTGGCTGAATTGGCTGGGTTGTCTCTTGCTGTGGACCACGGCTTGGCCTTGTGCATGTTCAACTTGGCAATCAAGTCGGACTCGCAAGATGTGCTTCGCCTTCTCCATGCTGGTCTATGTGGACAGAGGTTACTGCACCCGTTTGTGATTGACATTGGTGTTAAACTCATTGGTGCTATGCAGCGTGGTGTGTTGGTCTCCATAGCTTGGGTCCCCGGCCACAGCATGGTTCCTGGCAATGTAGTAGTAGATGATCTTTCTAGGTGTAGCCAGGGCCCTTCATCAGCGCTGGATGTTGTGCGTGATTATCGGGATTTCAAAGACTCTCAGAAAACAGCCTATGCTGCAGTGGTGGGAGGATGCGTGGTTTGAGGACTACAGAGGCAGGCACTTGTTCAATCTACATCCGTCAGTGTCAGTCCCGAAAGAGCTCGACAGGCTCCCGAAATCTGAGTCAACTTTGCTTTCTAAATTGAGGCTTGGACAAGCAAATCTTAATGGCTCTGAGTCGAAGTTGGACGACCAGGTAAACCCTTTATGCATATGTGGGTTGGGGGCGGAAACAGTGGAGCATTTTCTAATGGAATGAGTATTGTATACCCAGCAGCGACTTTCACTTTTCCGTACTTCGACACTGCTAGAAGTGCTTGGTGTTTCACCGCATGCGGGGATGTTTAACAGCAGTAATTTACGCTCAGTGGTGAAGTTCTCTTCAATATCTGGAAGGTTTTTGTAAATAGTTTTGTAACCATGGACATATTTATTATTAGGTGGTTGTAGCTAGATATTTATTATGTAGAATTGTTTTGTTGCTGGGGGTTGGTGACCCAATGGGTTAAGCTCTGTAAATAAAACAACAACAACAACAACATTTGATTATGATCAACATCAACAAACATCAGATATTACAAAAAGGACTAAGTTGCTCTTCGGTTAGGTTAGCAATAATAGGAGCATACACACAATTTTCTAGGAAAAGGAGTCTTTGAAAGCTTTAGATACTTTGCCCTGACATACGACTGTAACAGTGTCCAATACGACGAATATTTATACTACAAAAATGCAGCCAAACTTTGAAATTTTTTTAAAAAGCTTGTTGTTAGTATAACGATAGCCGAGGCGCGTAATCGGTTAGTCTATATAGATCCCACAAGGCTCAGTGCTGGTTCGAGTCTAAAAACGATCAAATTTTTATTTTCGGTCTACTGATTACGATTTAAACTTTAAACTATAATTCAATGTTGCTCCTTAGTTGCTCCTTATAGGCATTGCATAGCAAAAATGGTTAATAAAAAATATAAAAATACACAATTTTATGCCAAAGGCTGTTTGGAAAAATTACGTAAAATAGAATTTCTCATTAATGAGAACAGAGACCGTCTCATCCGTCATACTTTGAATGCCTCAAGGAAACTCTATATCAAAGAACAGAGAAAATAACAATTCATAACTGGAAAGAAAATCTCCGTCAGAAAAAATTCGAGCTGGTCATGTGCCCCACCAAACACTAGAGTACAATGAATCAGCTATCATTGGTTGCTCCTCGTTCTTATGGAATTCTCCATATTCTTGGAAATAATCTAATCTGGTAATGTGAGCAAAATGAATAATCAAGGGTAATTCTTAGTACACAAAAAAACATAATACATGCATTTGGTTGCTTATAATCAGTGCTGCAACTCAAATTTCTGTCCACCAAGAATAATTGAACTTTGTTAGTGAACCAGTGCTCCCCATCTATTTTTCATTTTCCTCTTACATCTTAACTTAGGAGGGCAAGCTGAACACATATTAAACTTCATTTGATGAAGTCAAACGTTCCCAGGACCATCTCTTAATTGCCATCTGGTATATTATGGGAGGAACTTACAAATCCTGTATCTTCTCTTTCATTCCTTCTCATGGTCATTACGTAACATAACTTATGCATAGCAAATCAGGTATGCAACACAGATTTCTAAAAAGCAGGATTCGACTTTATTTTAAAGTTCGCACTTGATATAAATAAAAATATTCGGATCTAATTTTTGCGATTTTATGTAAATATATTTTTAAACTGGAAAGTAAGGTCATTCAGTATCTTATAAATTGTCAAAATTCATTTCAATCACATAAATGTATGTAATCTACATAATTAAAATCATACGATGTGCGTGCGTGCGTGCGTGCGTGCGTGTTTGTACATCTACTCCTCCGGAACCAAGGCACCTACAAAGATGGGAGTAGGACCAAACGAAAGATAATTAAATTTCGCTTTTAACAGGCTTATTTTCATCGCTGTAACCTGATATTATCACCTTCAAATAAGCGAAAGAACCTGAAAAATTAACATCAACGTTTTTTTTAATCCTCTTCATGTTTGTTCATGACGTCATAGTTTGTTCATGAAAACCTCCTCGAGCAAAGAGAGTTGATCTGGAAAAGGATGCACGGACGACGTATTTTGCAACACACCACATATACATCTTAAAATTGGTTTTGTATTAACCAATGAATTGATGAATTGATGCAGGGAAAAATCAAAACAACAGATTTGGTTTTAAAACGATGTCAAACATTCGTGTTTCGGAAGAAATGATGAATGGAACGATGGAAGGATTATGAAAAAAAAGAAGGAAGGATGTGAGAATGGAAGGATGAACGGAAGGATGGAAAGAAGGATGGAAGAAAGAAAGGAAGGAAGAAATTATGAATGGAAGGAAGGAACGAATTAAGGATGGATGGAAGGAAGGAGGTAGG
>JAHWFP010122460.1:31728-54469 GCA_023313725.1 Lithobius niger
GGATGGATGGAAGGAAGGAGGTAGGGATGGAAGGTAGGATGGAAGGAACGATAGAACATTGGATGGAAGGAAGAATGGAAGGAAAGATGAAATGATGGGTGGAAAGATGGAGGGAAGGATGAAAAGAAGGAAGGACCGATGGACGGATGAATCGAAGGAAGGATGGATGGAAGTAAGAAAGGATGGAAGGAAAGGAAGGAAGGAAGGAAGGAAGAAAGGAAGGAATGAGGATGGATGGATGGAACGAGGGATGGAAAGATAGAAAGATAGAAGGAAGGATGGAAGGAAGGATGGATGGATGGAAGGAGGGATGGTTGGAAGGTTGGAAGGAAGGATGGAAGGATGGAAAAAAGGATGGATGGAAGGAAGGGTGGAAGGAAGGAAGGATGGATGGAAAGATGGGTGGACCCTGAAAGTGTATCAACTGACTTGATGCATGGAAAAACAGATCCATAGACCTGGTTTTAAAAGGGCGTCATTTTTTTGGATTCTGAAGCACGGCAGTGCGTGGATTGAGCGAGCAAAGCGAGCGATTTCCACGTAAACCAAAACTATTAATGTGTGTCTCACTTTGCTCTCGCAATCTTTCACCTCTCACCTTCGTAGGAGATTACATCTGACGTTCTGCAGATGTTTCTCCAAGTGAGGGATCATTAGAAAGTGAAGTGATAAGACGCCCATGGAAAAGTCTGTACTGAGCATGATGTAAAGAACAATATTCTTAAAATAAGTAAAACAAGAAAACCCATATAAAGTGTATACTAATACAAATTACAAGTGACGTGTGGTTCTTGGTGGTTACATTGATTTAGTCACGTTTCTGAGAAAATGTTTGCGCTGATTGAGTGAGGGAAGCGAACGAAAATCAGCGTTTGCCATCAGAACAGCGCTTTTCTGATAAATTGCTTGATCTTTTTGCTTGCCTCCTTGGACGTAAACAAAATATTTACCTTCTCTCGAGATAACCGATATCGCATTTGACACTCTTATAATTTGCTTGATCGTTTTTTTATGTGGAAGGTCTGTCTGTATAGTGTTGCAGCAAGAAATCTCGAGCGTAGCGAGACGACGCGGAATGAGCGAGCGAAGCAAGCGACTCCGCTAGTCTACATAATTAAAATCATATGATGTGCGTGCGTGCGTGCGTGTGTGTTTGTACCTCTACTCCTCTGGAATCAAAGCACCTACAGAAATGGGAATAGGACCAAACGAAAAATAATTAAATTGCGCTTTTAATAGGCCTAATTTCATCGGTTTAACTTGATATTATCACCCTAAAATAAGCGAAAGAACCTGAAAAACTAACTTCAAAGTTTTTTTTTACCCGCATGATGTTTGTTCATGACGTCATAGTTTGTTCACGAAAACCTCCTCGAGCAAAGAGAGATGATATGGAAAAGGATGCACGGACGACGTATTTTGCAACACACTACATAATTATACATCTTGAAATTAGTTTTATACTAACTGATTTGATGCAGGGAAAAATCAAAACAATAGATATGGTTTTAAAACGGTGTCAAACATTCGTGTTTCTGAAGAATGGAAGGAAGGAAGGAAGGAAGCAATATTGAATGGAAAGATGGAAGGAAGGATAAAAAAAGGAAGGAAGGATGGGTGAAAGGAAGGAACGAATTAAGAATGGATGGAAGGATGGAACAGAGGAAGAAAGGATGTGAGAATGGAAGGATGAATGGGTGGATGGAAGGAACGATGGAAGAAAGGAAGGATGGAAGGAAGGACGTATGGAAGGAATGTAGGATGGAAGGAAAGAAGAAAGGATGGATGGAAGGAAAGATGGAAGAAAGGAAGGAAGGAATGATGGAAGGAAGGATGGGTGGATGGATGGATGGATAGAAGGAAGGAAAGATGGATGGAAGGAGGGATGGGTGGAAGGTAAGAAGGAAGGATGGAAGGATGGAAATAAGGATGGATGGAATGAAGGGTGGAAGGAAGGATGGATGGATGGAAGGGTGGGCGGACCTGAATGTGTATCAACTGACTTGATGCATGGAAAAATCAAAACAATAAATTTGGTTTTAAAACCGTGTCAAACATTCGTGTTTCTGAAGCACGAAGGTGCGTGGATTGAACGAGCAAAGCGAGCGTTTTCCACGTAAACTAAACCTTTACATTGTGTGTTTCGCTTTGCTCTATCAATTTTTCATCTCTCACCTTCGCAGGATATTACATCTGACTTTATGCAGATGTTTCTCCAAATGAGGAATCATCAGAAAGTGAAGTGATAAGAAGCCCATGGAAAAATCTGTACTGAGCAGGTCGTAAAGAACAATATTCTTTAAAAAGGAAAACAAGAAAACCCATATGAAGTGTATGGTAACATAAATTAGAAGTGATGTGTGGTTCTTGGTGGTTACATTGAATCAGTTACGTTTCTGAGGAAATGTTTGCGCTGATTGAGTGAGCGAAGCGAACAAAAATCAGCATTTGTTATCAGAAACAGAGCTTTTCTGATAAATTGCTTGATCTTTTTGCTCGACTCCTTGGACGTAAAAAAATAATATTGACCTTCTCCCGAGATAACCGATATCGCATACTACACTCTTTATAATTTGCTTGATCGTTTTTTTATATGGAAGGTCTGGTTGTATCATAAGTATTGCAGTAATAAATCTCCTCGAGCACAGCGAGCTACTCCGCTAGTCAATATAATAGCAATAGCAATAATCAGAAACAAGATGAGTTGTTCTGAGTGAAGCCTCATCGTTAATCCTTGCTTAGTTCTAATTTCAAACTGCTAATGTCCCAGTTGTCTAGAAATCTTTGCTGGTACCCACTTTCGGTTAAAAGAAATGTTCTTCAATGTAAATCCTAAATATATCTAGGAAAATTCTAAAAGCAAAATTTAATAGCAAAATAAAATTACTTGCCTGGACGAAAGAATCTTCGTTTAACTTGAATGAAGCCTTATGAAAAGTATGTTTAATTTGTTGGTACTGTTTTTCATGCACTATTGTTACTGGTAATGGAAAAAGTGAGTCCAGTTTAGATTTAATTTCGCGGCCAAGAAAACGTTTGCTTGGAGTTTGCAGTGTTGTGGATTTTGGGGTGATTCTAGCAAAAACTACATAGCTATTTACTGCTTTTCTTATAGAACTACCATCTACCCACTCAGCTTTATAGGCTTTCTTGAAGTGCACAACGATTTCTGCTTGTCCACTGCTAACAGGAGCGTACAATGGACCAGGTAGTTGATGAACGCGTTTAATTTTTAAAAATATTTAAACTCGTGTCTCGTTCACTAAGGTTCATTGTCCGTAACAAGATTAGATATTAGCCCATATTCTGACAGAAAGTCTTCAAAAATTTCGATAACTTTTTGGATGTGGTGACCTTCATTATATTTAAGAATAGAAATGTTTAGTGAGTGTCAACAATTACTAGAAACATGTGTCCGTCCAGTGGACCCATTTGGCTCTCATTTGACTTCAGAGGGTGCTCCCGTTATATTTGGAACACGACGGCTTTTCGTCTTTGTTTTGTTGACATGCTTCACAAGTTTTCACTTTTTCCTCTACTGTTCATCTATTTCAGGCCACTAACATTTGGATCTAGCTAGACCTTTGAATTTTTACTATACCACAGTTTCCACTGAGTAAATCTTTAAGAACTTGCCTTTGAAACTGAGGCGGTACCACAACTCGCGACCCCCAAAAGAACGTATCACACTCTAGCGAGATTTCGTTTTCTGTGAAATATGGTTTAATCTCTGGATCACTTACAAGCCATCCCCGTTTTGCATACTTTAACACCTTAGAAAGACATGGTTCTTTGGATGTAGCCTTAGCTAACGTAACATCCAGGATAGGCCTTAGACAATGTTTTGATGCACTGTGCTGCCAAAACCCAATAGAGCTTCTTTAAACTTTTGTGGGTTGGATAAGGGAAGTTGAGACAGACAATCAGCGGCCATTTGTTGAATGCAATTTGTGTAAATCTATAGCAGAGCTTTTTAGTCTCACAGGAGAATAAAATGTTAAGCTTAGAGATATTCATGAAATCTCTTTAATGCCCAGTAGATACTCGATGCTTCTCTGTCGAAATGAGAATAGGCTTACTCTGCTGGTGCTCGTTCTAGAAGAAAAAGGTATGGGCGATCTCTTCCGCTCTGCATCACATGCTTCAAACAAGAGCCTACCCCGTATGCCTATCAAAGGCAAGTATGAGCTTACCTCTACAAAAAGTCCATATCTGGCCAAATTAGACCAGATCTGTCCATATCAGGATTTCCCAGATATGGATGACTTTCTAGATCTGGCCAGAAATAGCAACTGCCAAATTTAGATGTTCCTGATCTAGCCAGGTCAAGAGTTTCCAGCTCTGGATGAATTTCCAGATGTGGCCAGATATGGCCATATTCCATATCTGGCCAAGTCAGGAATTCTCACTAGATGAACAACAAGGGCCGGATTAAACCTCGTAGAGGCCTGACATTTAAGATTTATTGTGGCCCTATTTCCCCCTCTCCCCCAAGTCCCACAAAAAAGGAGTTTTATTTTTTGAATAATTGTTTTTTTGTAAAAATAGTAAAAGTAAAAAAAAATATACAGTACTTAAAATAGTACTTTATTTTATTTTCTCGTGACCGTGAAGCTCCCTTGACGTCCTTTTCGGCCTGTGGCCTGGTGATCCAGCACCCAAAGCACCCCCCTCAATCCGGCTCTGTGAACAACTGACCTGGTCAGATTCAGTCGATCAGCCTTTAACAAGCAGTATTACAGTACTTTCTCCCTGAGAGGATTAATATGCGATCAATAATTTATCATTAGGATTAAAAAAATTGGCTGCAAAATCTGTTTGAAATTATAGTATTTTTACTTTATACAAACGCAAGTATTGCTTTTTATTCATTTAAAGTAGTAGCATTAATCAGAAGGCTGAAGAGAATATAATGTGCTTGTTTAATAATAGTCGTCGAAATCGACTTCAGAATTTTAAAAGCTGCATGTGCACGTCATGCTACGATAAGGCCGTATAAACGTTGGATACACTCCTACCTGCTGTTATGTTGACTAATCTGATTGCTCAAATACGGATCACATACCCTTAGCCACCCAATCCCAGCTGTCTTTGCTTTAAAGAATTTAGTTCAATCTGGTGTTATTTTTTTATATTTTGACGAACATAAAATAGTTTGGTTCTACCTTTTCGACTTCAAAATAATACTTTTAAATTATAAATTTATCATTTTTGGTCTCAGTATAATTCGAATTTTGTTCCTTGCAGGCCTGGTTTTTTTTGTGTGAACCGAAAGGTGAGGTGTTTAAAGGTCTGCTGGTGATCAAACAGTACATTTCAACAAACGAAGAGAACATTCTGTGTGGCACACAATATATCGACACATAGGTGTGTCTATAGTGGTGTTATCCATGCTGGCTGGCTTTGACATTGTAAGCTTTCGTTACCAACCTCGCAGTACAACGACTAGAATGGATTGCTGAAATACGTAGTTAAGTGACCGATAAATCTAATACAGTTATTCGTGTATGTTTTACTTGACCAACGTAATTACTTTAACATTCGGTGAGCTTGGACTAGCTTTGAGCGTGTAAGCTAGCCTGTCTACGTCTCTATGAATGGAACAAACTTTACACACCAACGGTGCTACTAAGCTAGGCAGTCTAAGAAAGGTTGAAGTAATAAATCAGTCAATCTTTCAGTAAGTTTTGTAGTAGCGAAATGATAATATCCGTGTTTCCAAATGGAAATGAAAGAATTTAGTTCAATCTGGTGTTATTTTTTATATTTTGACGAATATAAAATAGTTTGGTTCCAGCTTTTCGACTTCCAAATTATACTTTTAAATTATAAATATATCATTTTTGGTCTCAGTGTAATTGGAATTTTGTTCCTTGCAGGCCTGGCTTTTTTTTCACTGGGCTTCCCTTAGTAATTTTTCATTTGTTTTTGGTTGGGGCCCACCATTTGTATTCAAGTACAAATGTATCTCTCTCCCAAGAGCCTGTGTAAACAACGAAGAGGGATCAGGGAAAGAGGGATCTTCTCTGAAAAAAAAGAGCAAACGTGGCAAAATCCTTTAAAAAATCTTACTTGAAATCTTCAAAACTCTTTTATTAAGCCATACATGCATTACAAATTACGTAAGGTAAGAAACACAAAGTGGTGATAAGTTTTTTGTCAGAGGACATAAAATCGCCCCCCCCCCCCCCAATTCTACATCTATCCATTAATTCAATAATTAATAGTTTCTTTTAGGACTAGCTTTCAGTAAGGCAAAAAAATATTCATGTTTTCAGAGACCTACCAAGCCTGATCCATTTTCCGATGAGGACCGACCCTACAATTTTTTCCATTCAAAATGTACGTAACATGTACATCTTACATGCGATTCGGTACCATGTAAAGTTGTAGCTATATTTATTTTTGCGATTTCACAAAAAAAGGTATAGGGGTGCGAATAACACTTAAAAAAGTTCTAACACCTTTAGGCCTGTGTAGGACGGAAGTAATCCTTAATTTTAAAAATGTCAACCAACTGTTCTCACCCATTACCGGAAGCAAGACTTTTTTTTATTAATGCCTAATTTGTAGTATGCATTATTTGTCCCAATTCATGTGAATAGTTGAGTAAGAAAGCCTATGTGTCAAAATTTGTTTTAAAAAATGTAATTTTTTAAAAATAGTGTAGCCTATTGAATTAAAGTTTGCGAAATGGAACCAAGCTAATGTTTTTTATGCTGCCCGACATCAATTTTGATTTCGAATTTTGATATATTTGAAACTATGAAACCACAAAAATGAAGCATACTTAATGAACTTAAAGAAACCACACATTTTTGGTATGTGGTGGGGAGAGGCATGAAAAAACCCTGAAGATACGAGTTCACAACAGATATTGTTCATGAATATTGATTATACTCACAGAGCAGGGTCACGCAATACCAAATACCGTACAATAGTCAATTACAGGCAAATTTTCAGTGGATTTACTGCCACATTCTTTAGGCCGAGCACAGAATTCTGCTTGCAGCTTGTAGAGGTTCTGGGGGAGTGGGCGACCCTAATGTGATAAAACTAAAGTGTATGGGAGATGGTTCAGTGTGTGAAATTCAATAATCAAGAAGAGATTTGGCTGGGTTGAATATTTGATGGTTCATTAATGCTGGATTTTACACATAGCCTCGCCTGCCACGACTTAACCAAACAGTTCTTAATTAATGATAATGTGATGGCTAAAATACAATGACTAGCAGGGACATGATAGCTTAAATGTGGCGGACTGGGAAAATTGGGGGAGGAAAAGGAACAAATTTCTAATAGATAAGCCAAAGATTACTCACGGGAGGTTTGGGATCGAATGGAAGCTTGGAATGAAAATATTAGATTACTTAAAATTAACAATATGTTGGCAAGGCAAAGCGCATGCTTAACAATTGATTTGAGTACGGAATGCACAACAATACAGTGAGTTGAGGTTCAATAATAGAGGCAGGGCACACTTAAGATCGTCATCCAGGCTCAGCTCAAGGGAATCAAGATGCTGGGTCATCAGGGCCTGATCGATTTTAATAAACCGTTAACGAATTCGGATTAAAACCGCTTGGTCAAAGTCTTGAAAATTCCTAAATACAGAGGCACTTTTAGCAAGGATCTGTTGCCCCTAAAACCTAAACCTCATCAATCTCGAATATTTTCACGCCAGAGATGGCATTCGTTGGGTGGCTTACTCGACAGTTACAGGCATACCTTGTTATTTTGATGATTTTGGCAATCTGGGTCCTCCCGCGTCTATTTCCGAGTACTTGGGGCACATTAAGTTCAATCACAACAGAGTGCAGATGTTTAATCAAATATGATGCTATCATTTCTGCCTATTTTTTCTGAATTCATTGACAGAGGGACACAATTACAGATTGTTGTACGCATGACGAGAAGGTAGTTTATATACATTTGCCAGGGCTTAATAGATCCACTTAATAAATATCTCCAATTTCTGGAGGGCGATCCATATCAGCTGGTATACAAATACACGCTACGTAACAAAGATGCAAAAGTTCTTTCCCTCCAAGTACTTTCGGTTTTGTTTCTGTAACAATTGCAGTTCTATCCCCAAAATTCCAGTTCCTTTGATAAAATTAAAAACCAGTACGCAGTGCATGATGATTAAATTCTTCATCGTCTTCATATTCTCTATATTCATACTCCGCTTTTTCAATGTCGTGAAATATTATACATCGCAGCTTCATGCCTACGAGAGCGCTCACAAAATCAAACCCTTTCAAATAGTATTCGAACGAGCAATAGTAATAATTTAAAGGATTGCCATTACTACGGGTGAAAAAGTAACCTTTTTTGAATGGCGTGATGATGTGAAAACTGAGTACTTGACAAGTTTTTTCGAGGACGTACCGAATAGTAGTAGCATCATCAAGAGACGTCGGTCCGTCTAGGTTTCTTTGGTTGCATTAAAGTCTCTCCTTTTATCTTCGGGTAATGAGTTTATATGTTTGATTCTGATTTGATGTTGTAAATTGGTTAACTGAGAATAATTTACAACATCTCCGGGATATATGCCGGGTTCTAGATTCATCAGATGTTTGTACCTCGCATCGTACGCATCATGGTTTAAATTAATACCCCCTCCTTGATGAAATATCGACTGAGCTTGTCAACATATTTTTTGTTAGCAGCGTCCCTACATTGCATGGGAAAAGCGACGTCTTTGATTCGTTTATTTTAGATTCGAAATGACCGTTGATATCTTCCTTCATTCCAACATCTGACTGAAATTTTTTCATGTCTGGTACTAAGTAGTTTAACTGCGAATAAGTTACCGCATCTTGGAGGTCTACACCTACGGCTTGATTCATTAAACGGTTGTTTCGCATGTCGTAATCCATCAACACTTTTGAATCGACGTATTCTTTAGGAGCCGCATCTGTCACAACTTTTGAATCGACTTATTCTTCAGAGGCCGCATTCAACACCACTTTTGAATCTACGTATTCTATAGTGGCCGAATTCAACACCACTTTGGAATCGACATATTCCTTAGTGGCTGCATCCTTATTTTGTGTGGAAGCTCTAACGTCTTCACTGTGTTAAGTGAACATCTGCATCCTTCTTCAATGCATGATACGGGAAAGTTAGAATTGCCGACACCTCCCAGTTTAGTCGACCATTCGACTCCAACATTGGGAGATCCTCCCATTTCTCCCAATGTATTCGAATATGCGATTCTGGCACCAGCTATGCGAAACGAATATGTATCTACCAGTACAGGACCAAAAGTCACTGCCATGCTTTCGGCAATTCAAAACAGACGTGTTACCACACCTCCAGAAATCCAAATTTCCCTACCCTTAGATCCTTGGGTAGTCTGTTAGTCGGGGAAGTCATAGGGCAAACGGCAAAATTTTTCCTGCTCAAATTTTTCGAAAATCCAAGAGATTCTGACCCAGTCTTCAGACTGTAATATACATGAAAACCGAAGACCTGAGCATGGCAAATAAACTTGTAAAAATATTCGAGAACGGTTTAATTGTTGGCTGTAAACAGTACCCAGGACGGTGAGCACTTTGGAGTTTGTTGGTTTTTAAAGGCCTGAAAGAAACTTCGTATCCTCCCGATGTCAAGGCGTCTTACGCGTCTCTTCTGAAAAATACGAATGCCATCCATCAAAACAACGATTCGGATACTAGAAAACCCAAGTTAAATCATGGTGGCAAGTACGTGTCGATAATAGCACCCATTTGGGAGGAAATGAAAAAGAAGAAGAAAAAGGGGACCGGCATGGGAAAAGAAAACGGGTATGCTGGAACGGTGGATTACAAGTACTACGATGATCCTACCGACCTGGTCAGGAGATTGAGGCTTTTGTACGGATCCATCCGAGTAGGGCACTATGGTCCCAGGTGCGAGAAGAACGAAATATTATCAGAATTGAACGACAACGTGTCATCACCACTTGTGAAAAAAATTCGCTTATCAAAATTTAGGTTTAGGTTAAAAACAATTGTATATAAAACAAAGAACCATGGAAACAAAAATATCAAGATGAGTTATTATGTCAAATGTAAATGTTGCACTTTCAATGGATTCGAGTCATCCGTTATTATCACCGCAAAAAATAATGACAGTTGTGTGTTGTATTTTGTTAGGTGTGTGGAACGAAAAGAATTTCCTTTATCAAGTCTGGGAAAGGAATCGTAAACAAACTCATAAATAAGCTACCGCTCGAAATGCATTTGCTGGGCTATCAAAACTGCGGCAAGGAACCAATCTGGAAAAAAGATTGGCTTGAGGAGACTCGGGAATTAATAAACTAGACGAAGGGTGCAAAGAACACGTTATTGCTTACTCCAAGAGCTCGGACTTGAAAGACTGGCACGCTGCCGATGATGTTTTAATTTACAAAGCTCAAAGAGTGAGAGATGATCCTTCTCTGGTGAAGAGGGAAAAACTAGCTGCTTCGATCGTTAAGAAAATCATGAAAACAAAACTAAAGTTTGAAATGGGAAATAAAAAAATAAATGGATCAACTCTTAAAAGAACTTCACAAACCAACCAGAAAAAATTTTCCGACATGGAAAGCGATCGTACTGGGCCTGAACGATCTATAGCAGGTTTACTTGGATGGAAATGATACCTTACGCTAACCTAAATAAAGGATTTACCTACTTACTAACCTGCAGTAACCTGCAGTTTCTGGAAGAGTTTTCCATTTTGCTACCCGACCATTTGGGTTTCGCCCTTGTAGACTGGCATCCCACAACTGGTTTGTATTCTAGACAGGTGGACCAGTGTGTTTGACGTTGGAGCACGGAGCGATGTTGTTTATTTTGATTTTAAAAAGGGATTCGAGTTGGTGATTCACCGAAAACTGAGAACTGAGTGGATGTCAGTGATATCAGTGTCTCCACACACCTAACTGAGTGGAGATCAGTGATCTTCTTTTTAACTGGCTAACTGCTTTTTTGAGAAATCGTTCCCAGCAAGTAATCATTGAGCATTCACTTTCTACTAAGGTTGGAGTACCGTGTGTGGGGTCCCACAGGGCTCGGTGCTTGGGCATCGGTTCTGGGGCCTCGTCTGTTTTTGATATATGTAAATAATTTGACATTGATCTTTTCATCACCATATGGAGTTAAGTTTGCGGATGACATCAAAATTGGGACTGAATTGTTGGCAGCCGGATCCTCACCTGCTATAGGGGAGGAGATTGGACATGTCTTTCTTTGGTCTAAAAATTCGTAGTTACCATTATTTAACTTGAAATGCCAATCCTTCCATATTGGACCCGATTCCCCTGACTATCATTATCTACTTGGGGTGATACCCTTCCAGTGGTTGAGGAAATCCGTGACCTCAGCATCTGGTTTTCGTCGGGCTTGAAGGTGTACTTACACTGTTCGAAGGTGAGCGCCATGGCATTCTGCTGTTTGGCAGTGGTAAACCTTTGCTTCACATCGCAAACTCTTATGCCTAAGGTATGGGCATTCAAAGTCTTCGTCCGTTCAATTTTCAAGTATGCCACACCGATTTGGTCACCTTATTTGGTGAAAGACATCGACCGAATCAAGTTGGTGCAGAGTAAATATACCAAACGCCTTCCTTGACTTCGAGATGTTGATCATCTAGAACGGCTTTCCAGGGCAGGCCTTGAAATGTTGGAACTTCGTCGACTGAGGTTCGACCTTATTCTAACGTATAAAATACTACATAGACTTACCCATCTATGACCTTGCCCCTCGTTTTCATAATACCCGGGGTCATCCCTGGAAGCTTGCAGTCCAGGGGGTCCACTTGACTGCAGAAAAAATTTCTTTGCAGACCAGGTTGTCCCGGTTTGGAATGCCCTTCATTCAAGGACAGCATGCATGAAATCGGAGGGATGCTTCCACAGGTAGCTGCTTACTAAAAACCTTACCCCTTCTATTAAGATTGCTTGTTAGTTTCCCCACCACGAAAAAACGGTCAGTATTAGCATTTTACAACCCTTTCGTCTCCTTCAACTAAAGATGGTTCATTGTTAACTTTATTGAATGATTTTTTATAATTTATTTTTTACTTAAGGAGGATGATTTTTTTGGTATAAGTAGTAAGGGATTTGAAGAATAACAGGCCCTTTTAAACAGGCCCTACAGTAAACCCGTGCATTTTGTCATGTTTATCCAATTTTATTTTTCGCAGTTTTCGCAGTTTTTTTCTTAATGGTGGTCACCGTGTGCTTACGGGTAGGGTTTCTAGCGTGTGGAGAAAGCACGATAGGTATAAAAGGCACGAATAATTCCGTAAGTCTTCATATCAGCTATAGCTGCCAAGTACAAGGCAGTGTTCCGGTGCAAGAAATGCAAAGTTAAGTTTTTATTACGAGAAGAGGTGGAAAATCATCTGCAGAAGCCTTGCGCGTAACGACCTATGCGATGGAAAAATGATCACGCTTGAAACCAAGTTTGGATGTGTATATTCCTGCGAAGCTTGTCAGAAGTATTTTCCCGATTTGGCAAAAGCTACGGTTCACTCCAGGATTTCACATTCATCTCTTCTGACGAACGAAGAGACGGAAGACAAAAAAAGGACCAACGATGATTGATGAAGAAAAAAACGAGAGATGTCTGACAATGAGATTTTTTTACGTCAATACTGCGAAAAGACGTTCAGGAAAAACAGATATACACGTAGGCACGAAAGGCGTCATGAAGGAAAATGTAATATAACCTGTGAATCATGCGGTGAGATTTACTCGGACAGTCTCACGTATAAACGGCACAAGTGTGGAGGGGCTGTAAAACAACGGTGGAAGGGAAAAATGGAGAGTCTTCAAAAAAAATGACTTAAATTGTCTTTTCCTAAACTCAACCCACGGTTAAGGGAAGGAATAATTTCTCAAATGCCCTCAAATTTCAACCTGGTAGTAAACAGCGTCAGATCTCTAGTCGTACCTATAATAGGGGATACTAGAATCGACTGGGCCTTGTCCTACATGATTCACGATTTGAAAGATAAGACAGAGGTGACGAAGAGATCGAACTCGAGGTGAGGCCGTTCAGTTTGGATTTAGGAGGTTTTGATCTCGTACGCGATGCTTTCAACAGCTGCTTCTTGACTTTCAAGCAGGATTTAAGTGTGATGAAATGCACTACGAGCCTATGATATTGTTGGAACAACACGAGGACTAATATTGGAATCTATTAGAACAATGTTGACGTCTTATGGTAAACATAAAAGCTCAAATTGGATTATGCATTCTCTTCGAAAAAACGATGGATAATATGGAAACTACTAAAGCTTATTTCACTTCCAACCTGGTCAGAGTGAGTAGCAAGAAGGTTCTCTCAGTAATGTCAAACCAAATTCTGCATAGTATTGGACAGTTTGCAGTAGAAGGAAATGAGTGTGTTGTCAAGCACTCCGTGTACACCGGACTATCCGTTGGAATTTATACACCTTTTGCCGGGAAAGGTTAAGTAGTGTTGAGGTCTAATCCATGGAAGGAAATAGGCAGACGTAGTATGAACTATTAAAGTTTACTTACTGAAACATGCAAACAACTACATTTTCAAATTACAAGAGACAAAAGGGAGAACAATGCGTAATATCCAACCCAGTCAGTTTGAGTGAATTCGGAAGCCTTCTTCATCGGGCTTCCTGCTGTTTACTTGCCCAGATTACACTCCAGTTAATTACTGTTGACTGTTGACGGCAAAAGCTATGTCGGGTCTTGTCCTGTTAGCAATATAGGATAGTGATCCTACTAATTCCCGTAGTGGAATTTTGTCAAGACAGTCTACTTCTTCTCTTGTTAGCTGGTCCTTTGATAGGGTTGGCGTGGACACAGGCTTGCAATCTTGCATCCCAAACTTTGCCAATACCTTGTTAAAGTACTGCGTATGGTTAAGTACCATAGAGCCATCCTGCGCTCTGGTGAACTTTATGCCTAGCATGAGCTAATTGGTCCAAGTGATCGAATTTCGAAACTCGGCGTTAGGATTGCCTTCGGTAGTTGACGCATCTTGGGACTCGAGGAGATAGCTGTGATATCGTCAACATATACTATGAGTACGAGCAGATCTTTCCCCTCTTGGATGTAGAAAACACATGCGTCAGTCCTACACCTATTCATCCCTTGCTTCTGGACCTCTTGGACGAACCGACTGTACCATCTACGTCCACTTTGTTTCAAGCCGTAAAGACTGCGAATCACTCGGCACACTTCGTCTTCTTGGCCCTCTTTGACGAAACCTTCAGGCTGGTCCATGTATACAAGGTCCTCGTTGCCTAGGTAACCATTTAGGTAACCATATGCTGTAGTAATATCGTATTGGTCTGCGTAGTAATCTTTCTCGACAGCTGCTGCTATTAGTAGACGTATGGTTGCTAATCCAGCAACGGGCGCGTACGTCTCGGAATAGCTTTGTCCGTACTTCTGAGCGTACCCTTTGGCTACCAGTCTGGCTTTCTATCTTTCTACCTCCCTGTTACAGTTTTCTTTATTTTTTAACACCCACTTGCTTCCAATGGTACGTGCTCCGGGTGGTAGGTCAACTAGTTCCCATGTGCCTTTAGCTATTAGTGATCCGTATTCTTCGGTCATGGCCGCTTTCCATAAGTCCGCATCTGGGCCTGATAAAGCTTCTGAAACACTGCTTGGCTCTTCAGGTGGGGAATACAAGGCTAGTACGTAGTCCCCTTCTTCATCATCTTCGAGATAATCTTCGTTTGGGCTTCGGAAGTATAAACATTCAAGGCTCTTCGGTCCCCCTCCAACGAAGTATCAAACGAAAGTTCTGGGATGGTTATGCCTTACTTCAAGGCTCTAGCTCTTGTTATTCGTTGGGTAGGATTTTCTTGGGTCGGATTTCGTTGTAAAGGTGTGAAGCCTTGGTACTTGTTGCCTAGTAGTCTCTTCTTCCAGTGATCTTTAAATTCAAACTCGAGGAAGGGAGTTTTTTCGCAAAGAGTTGTCGCCGGATGGAACGCCTTGGCATCTCATATCGTCAATGCATCTTGTGTCAATGCATGGAAGTCACAATTTGATAATTTATTTTCGTAAATCTTCTCCTGGGCATTATAGGCATTACGCCTTTGCCGTCTTAACTTAACTTAACTTAACTTAACTTAACTTAAGAATTCTTGGTTCAGTTACTGGTATGCGTGGTGATTGACCTTGTGTCCCAGGAGTCCCTCTTGGTGAAAGTGATGTCTGGGGTGGATGTCCTTGGTTCACTGGAGTCCCTCTTGATGCACTCAGTGGTCTGTTTCTGGGGGTTGCTGAGGCCAATGACCTTGTTGGTATGGGATCCAGATGTACTGTGTCATCGTGAAATTCTCTTATGTCAGCTTGTGTTTCCGGATTGTAGCATAAATTATTGATTAACTCATCCAGTTTAATACCACAAGGTTTTTCGGCTTTGCTAAGATACGACGTTCCGAGAATGTCCTCTTGAAAACGTACATTTCTACTGACTATCACCTTAGCACTTTCAATGTCATATAATCTGTACGATCTAGATTGTTGATTGTAACCAAGCATAATACAGGGTAAGCCTCTTGCTCCTAATTTACTTCTTTTTAATGGAGGTTTTAGAGCAAAACATAAGCATCCTATGGCTTTTAAATATGTTACTGTTGGCTTTCTTTTTAGTATTTTTCCGTATTTGACGTGGTGTTGCTCTTGTATTTTTCACGTTCGTGCAATGGTTACGTATATAAACCGTTGTGTTGACCAACTCGCCCCAAAATTTTGTTGGTAACTTGGCTTGAGTAAGTGTTGCTCTAACTAGTGAGATTATTGTGAGATTTTGCCTCTCTGGTAATCCATTGCTAGACGGTGCCCACGGTGGCGACACCCGGTGTTTAATGCCGTGTTGTATCAGAAATTCATGCATGGGGCGTTGCAATACTCGCCGGCATTATCTGATTGTAGTACCTTAATTAAATTTATCAAACAATTGGTCTTTTGTCTTTAAAAATGCCACCTGTGCGAAGCGACTTCTACTGTCAATAAATGTTGCAAAATGTTGCAATAAATATCGACTGCCTGCCATTGTTGGAACTGGGAGTGGCCCTACGATGTCGCTGTATACCACGCCTAGTAAGTCTGGTACGTGATCGGTAACAATGGTCTTGAAAGGCTTTGTTTTAATGTTTCCCTGGATACAATCTGAACAGGCGTTTGTTTAATGCTTTAGGACTGATTGCGTCGGGAAACCTCTGAGTGCTTTACTTTTTGCCATCTTTTTTAATGTTGATGCGGATACATGCATGAACCTCCTGTGCCAAAGGTTAGTAATTTTATTTAACACATTGCAGTTTGGTGTGTTTAATTCCTTTTTATCAGCACTATTTTGAGAAAAACGGGCACCTGACCCGATGCTTCACTTTTTGCAGTTGCGCTGTAACTGCTTTTACGTGTGTCTGAGCTGCTTGTTAACATCTTATATTCATTTATGCGCTGCTGTACACTATTTTCTACGACTGGAGTTTCACTGAACGCTTTTTGTGTTTTTGATGCATTTTTACTTGTAACAGTCTCAGAAATCTGCTTTTTCTTATGGAAAACGTAGTTATTTTCGTCCTCAGTTTGTTCGGCTATTTTTGCTGTTATTTGTGAATTTACGACTTTATTTTCACAGTTATTTTGTTTAGTTTCACTTTTCAGCTTCCTGTCATTTTGCACGAAAATATTTTTGGACACTAAATGGGCGTTATTCACATTTTGACAGGTTGGTGTTCGTGCTTTGTGCACTATTTCAGGATTGTTGATTACAAATAAACCGAACATGTATTCTACCGTTGCAATTACGTTGCCAGTGGATTTCCGAATTATTTAACACTGGTCATCATCGAAAACGATTCGTAGCCCTGCTTTTATGGCTTGCCCTACAGAGAAAAGATTTACTTCAAAATCTGGTAGGAATAAAGCTTTTTGCATTGAAAGAGTACAGTTTTTTTGCATTTATTGTGACCACTCCTTCTTTTTTGGTCATGGTTAGGTTAGATTTGGTCGCACATTTTACTTTTTCTGGTGCGGTTTCATACATGGTGGCAAACAAGAAATCGTTAGCAATGCAGTGAAGTGCGCTTCCACTGTCTATTACTAGGGCTTTTTTTAAGCTCCATCCTGCCTGATTTGCATAGGCTTTTAAGTTAACAAACTTCACATTTGTAAAACACGCAATATTTGCCATACTGTTATCAGACGAATTTCCACGTCGATTTCGGCCCCGAGAGCGCCATCCACCTCGTCCTCTGGTGTTACCTCTTGGTCTATTTGGTTCCTCTGTTCCTGGGGGAGTGCCACAACTTGTGGATTTATAGCTGCTGCCCCCGCAATGATACAGACCGGCCCTTGTCATCTGGAATGTGATGCTTGACTTGGTCATTGACTGGCATAGTGAGACGGCTCTGGAAAAAATTGTGTGTTGGAGAATGCAATGTTATTGGATTTCTGCATTATAAGTAAGTGCTCTAAATCTTCACTTTTTAGCTTGTCTTCTTTTCTTAATGGAGCTAAGTAGCTAGTTATCAAGTTATCAAGTGCTGGGCAGTCCTAGGATAATAGAACAGCTTTTTCGTCGTCTTTAATCGTTTTACCTGTATCTTCTATTGATTCCTATTTTACTAAGGTATTCGTACAGGCATTTCTGGAGTTTTGGGAAAATCGTGCAATTTTCTTCTTAACGCCAAATACTTTAATATATTTGATGATTCGTATCTGTTTCTTAGGTCTCCCACATTTTATAAGTTTCTATCAAGTTTTTTGTAATCCTAATTTTATTTAGGTCGATAGTTAATGTTATTATCCCTGCCGCACGTTCATTAGCTAACTCCCATTTTGCCAGCTCTTTTTCGTCTGTTGACTTATCCTTACCACTCATTACTATTGACCACGTGCCTTGGCTTTTTAGGAGACTTTCCACTTTTGTTGACCAAGTAGAAAAATTCCTGCCATCTAACGGTGTTATTATTTGTAAAATAGTCATTTTTGCTGACTCCGACATTCCCAGCTGGTTGACTAGAAAGAGTAAGTACTGTTAGAGGCTACTTCGCATAATACGGTTTACTGTATTGTAATAATTTCATTAAAATTTTTCTTGCGGGATTATTTAATTTATGCAGCCTTGAGAACTGCATTTAAACGCTATTCTAACGGTTTGGCATGGACCCCTACTGACTTTTGTAAGATTTCACCTATACTTGCCTTATTGTCAGCCGCACGTCCCTTTTATATCTTGCCTTGTTTGCTTGTAACGCTTTTACGCTGTTGTTCTTGATGTTGTCACGACAATCTTGAACTTTTGATGGACCTCATACGAGGACAGCATAGGGTTTTTGGGGTTTCGAAAATGCAAATATTAAGTTGGCATTCGAAAAAATTTTAAATTTCTAGAACCCTGCGCTAATTTCTGCCTCCATCATCTCGCTACCACTTGTTGAGGTCTAATCCATGGAAGGAAATAGACAGACGTAGTATGAACTATTAAAGTTTACTTACAGAAACATGCAAACAACTACATTTTCAAATTGCAAGAGGCCAAAGGGGGAACGATGCGTAATGGCCGACCCAGTCAGTTGGAGTGAATTGGAAAGCCTTCTTCATTGAGCTTCCTGCTATTTAGTTGCCCAGGTTACACTCCAGTTAATTACAAGGTGCACCTGGTTGTTTCACAATGTTGGCTCTTTTAGACAAGGTTATCTGCCCCTTGGGTCATGTTAGGTTCCGATATAATGGTCAATGTGTGTAGTGAGGATGATAAATGTTTTCTGTGGGCCGTGTTGGCTAGTATACACTCTGTTCCATCTTTGCAACATGATTGGGATACGAAACATTACCTTTCTTGCACAAGTTGGTTGTTGGTATGTTGGACCCAGTTCCTTTATTCAAGATCGCAGTATCGATAAAGCCAACGACATTTCAATATCTGTTCTTTTGGTTTCGAGGATGCCGAGCCTTGCGTTTATCGCGTGAGTTCCTTAGTTGAAAGTAAGCATCACGTTGACTTGCTTCTTCTCGACGAATACTACGTGACGATAAAAGATTTCAAGAAATTCATCGCGAGTTTCAACCCCAACAGAAATTTGAACTATTTTTGCAGGCATTCCTTACACGGTTTACAAAATCGTTTCAGGTATGAAAATTTCCACCTACCATATTGTAAGGGAGTTCTGCATCAAAAGACCTCGTTGCCCAACAATGATGTTATTTAGTTTAAGAATTTCAAGAACGAGCTCAAAAGGTTGTACATAGCCTACGTGCACTGTGAAGCAGTGCTGCATCCAGTCTCCAGTTGCGATGGAAATGATACATACACCAGTGTTAACCTCATACACCAAGCTTGCAGTTTTGTCTACGTGATTGTGGACCACTTAGGCGGAGTCGAAAAAGTTGTACAGAGGAGGAGACTGTGTGAAGGTTTTCTTCAAGTCAATATTAGAGGAGCAGAAAAAGATCGTGGCTTACATGGATTACCACAAGCAACGGATGAAACGTTTAACCACAGAGCAGTGGTTGCTGTCCAAAGAAGCTGCGGTGTGCTATCTTTGCAAACGCTGTGCATTTACCCCTCCCCTTGAAGAGTTTAACGGATTTACAAAAGTACGAGACCACGACCACATTACCGGTGAATTTAGAGGTGCCGCGCACAGCAAGTGTAACTTTGCTTACACTTTGAACAAAAACATAGCGGTTGGTATGCATAATTTCGAAAAATATGACAGTCATTTCGTTGTGAAAGCTTTGAATTCGTTTAAAAATTTGAATGCTCTGCATAATGTCAAGATCATCGCTAAGAACAAGGAAAGAATCAGCAGCGTGAAATTAGGCGGTTTTACTTTCATAGATAGTCTAGTGTTTATGACGGCATCGCTGGAAACTAGAGCTTCGAACTTAAAGCGCTTCGACATCATGGACTAGCTTTTTGCAGGTGAATCGGTGGAGCTCGTACGAGGCCTTAGGCAAAAAGGTGTATTTCCGTACGAATACCTGACAAATGTGGAAGTGTTTGAGGAGAAGTGTTTACCTCCTATGTCGGCATTTGCCTCGTTGTTGAAAGGAGCGATCTGCTCCCAATCTTATCAACACGCGAAGAAGAATTAGGATTTAGGGATTGCAAAACGTTTGGAGATTACCACGACCTTTATTTGTGGATGGATGTCAGGCTTTTAGCCGATGTCTTTGAAAACTTTAGAGCAACGAGTTTGGCTAGTTACGGATTGGACACCTCCCATTACATTTCTACACCCTCCCTATCTTGGGACGCAGCGCTCAAGAGGACGGGAGTGTCTTTGTATCTCTTCACTAACATTGACATGCATCTCATGGTGGAAAAGAGTATAAGATACGATGTCTCGTTTATAGCTAGAAGATACGCTAAAGCCAAAAACCCGTACATACCATCTACTTCCGACCCTAATAAAAAGAATTCTTACATCATATTTTTGGACTTCAACAACTTATACAGTTGTGTAATATGCGAGTATCTACCGATTGGAGAGTACGAATGGCTGCCAAAAAACCAGCTCGAGGATATAAATCTCGATAATTATGGATATCAGAATGATATGGGGCTGATATTGGAAGTGGACTTGGAATACCCCAAGATGCTTCATGCATCGCACAGTGATTTCCCGTTAGCCCCGGAGCACATGAAAATCATGAAGTCTATACTTTCTCCTTTCAACAGTCAGGCAATCGAGCACTTGCGGTTAACGTACAGCAAAGGCCTAAAGCTAACAACTAACCTTCACTCAAAGATAAACTATGTGGTGCTTTATAGAAATTTGAAATACTACATCTCTCTCGGCATGTTTCTCAAGAAAATACACAGAGTGATCAGTTTTAAGCAAGCCCCTTGGCTGAAACCTTACATAGAGTTTAATAACGAGAAATGCTAAGCAGCTAGTAATGATTTTGACAAAACTGCAGAATAATTCGATTTTCGTTAAGACGATAGAGAACAAACACAAGAGAAACAACGTCTTGATAGCAACGATGAAAGAGAAAGCTATCAAGTACGTGTCTCGCCCCCCGCACCCCGAGTATCACTTCTCTAAGCAAGGATCTGGTAATTTTTACAAAGACGCCAGCAAACATCATCTTAAACAAGCCCATCGTGGTTGGGTTTAGCGTCTTGGAACTGTCAAAGTTACTAGTCTACCAGTTTCACTACGACCACATGATGAAAAAGTACGGACCAGAGAGATGTAAACTCCTAGTCACATACACGGATAATTTCTGTTATTCGATAGAAACGGACGATATTTACAAAGAAATGGAAGAAGATGCGTCGTTGTTCGACACATCCGACTACCCAAAAGAACATTTCTTACACTCCAACGTCACCAAAAAAGTATTGGGGAAGATGAAAGACGAGAGCGCGGGGTGCCCAATTTCCGAGTTTGTAGGTTTAAAGTCGAAGCTTTTTAGCGTTTTACAATCGGATGGGAAGAACAAGATGCAAGAACAAGAACAAGAACAAGATGCAAAGGCATTAAGAAAACAGCACAATTGGTTCACGAAACATACAAGAATGTGCTGTTTAATAATAGCTTCGTAAGAACTCTGGGGTCTTACATTCGTTCAGAGGCGAACGAACTGAAATGTCACCATTAACAAGTTGCCTTTCAGTGCCTACGATGACAAGAGATGGGTCTGCGACGATGTAGTCAGTACTCTAGCTTATGGGCGTGTGATTTCAGCTTAAACTATCTATATTATCCGTCCAGCTGTTGTACTTGGAGGCATAGCCCTTCCATTTAACGAAATAAAGCATTTTTCCATCTTTTCCCCTCTTTTTACTTAATACTTGCTCCACTAGAATTGTAATTCCACTTGTAATTCCTCTGCCTGGTGGATGTTTTCCATATTCGAGTTTTCAGCGTTCTGTTGACACGTTCAACCACCCTCGTTTTCTTCCTAGAGTACGTAGAGTACATGTTGATGTTATGGTGCCTAAGTAGCGCTTTGAAGTCTTTATTGTAGAACTCACTACCTAAATCGACTTGTAAATTTTTAGGGGCGGTCGCTCATGAGAGTATCTTCTTGGAAGCTTCGGTAACATCTAGACTGATTTTAGATTTAAGAGGAATGGCCCAAGCAAACTTGGACATGACGTTAATGCAAGTCAGTAGGTAGTTAAATCCTTAATTTAGCTTAGTAAGGTATTATCTCCACCAAGTCAGCCTGCCATAGATAGTTTAGGCCCAGTACCATCACCTTCCGTGTCGGAAAATTTTTCCGCGTTGGTTTGTGAAATTCATTTACGAGTTGATCCATGTTTTTTATTTCCCATTCCGAACCTGAGTTTTGTTTTCATGATTTTCTTAACGACGGAAGCAGCTAGTTTTTCCCCTTATGCCAGAGATGGATCCTCTCTCAGCCTTTGAGCTTTTGAAATTAGAACTTCATCGGTGGCGTGGCGGTCTTTTAAGTCCGAGCTCTCAGCGTATGCTATATCGTGCTCTTTGCAAGCTTCGTCTAGTTTATTTATTCAGGAACTCCTCGTGCCAGTCACTTCTTCAGCTGAGTTCCAGGACCGCAGTATTGATACCCTGGTAAATGTATTTCAACGGGCAAGTTATCTATGATTTTGTTCACGAGTCCCTTCCCCACTTTGACGAAGTAAGCTTTCTTGTACCGCATACATCGCAAAACACAATCTCCATTGGTCTGTTGTTTCGTGAGGTTGTACAAACTGGGGTCTTCGACTAGTTAGGAGTCGAACGTTTACATTTGACGAAATATTTCATCTTTACG
>JAHWFP010122460.1:54869-102290 GCA_023313725.1 Lithobius niger
CGAAACCACAGTCGAGGAAACCCATCCACCAAAACCACAAATCTCCTAAAAAACAGCGGGAAAAGAAGGTCAAGACAACTAACACAAAACGTAAGTTAAGAAAGAGAAAAAAAGCAATTAAAGCAAGGCCCAAAATGGTAACCCAAATGAGCGAAAAACAATTAAAATTTAAACAAACCAACAGTTAAAAGGTAAACCAGTTAAGCCAGGAAAAAAAATTGCTCACAGAGCACAATCAAAGAGTCAAAAGTCAAGTAATTAATCAGTAAACCAACCACTTAAATTCAGATGTATAGAATCAATTTTAAAACACCCGACAAGGACAAAACAGTAGACAAAGAAAATCTTGTTTTCCTTCACATACGACAATACCAAGCAATGCCAGCCACTCTAAACAAATTCATGGTCACATATGATTTTTGAGCATAGATCTATGAATTATCTTCTGAATTCTTTCAAGCAGGAGTCCAAAGATTCCCAGTTAAATCCTCTGGGGATACAAAGCCTCATGAAGTGGGCCCTGGCAGCAGCACGGAAGGGCAGAGTGCATTCACGCAGCACATGAATTGAGTCTTCAACACCTTCTCCACACTCACATTCACCATCTTCCACCTTTCCAAATCTATGTAAATAGGCTCGCATGTTGCCATGGTTGGTTATGACTTCAGTCACTTTGGAGATCCTAGAGGCAAAGGTGACAATTGGCAGGAAAGAATGGGTAAGTCTGCCCCTGTCCGAAGTATCCCAATAGGTTTGCCAGCTGGAGTGGGTGTCAGTTTTCATAATCAACTTAGAGCTGGAGATGGGTAGCAATAGGCTCTCAGATGTAAAACTGGTCGTTCTTCTTGTGGCATCTTTAGCTGCTATATCCGCAAGTTCATTCCCATAAACTCCAGTGTGGGCCCTGACCCAGGGAAGTCTGCAAGATGTTGCAATGCTCAGCTTGTCCCAAAGGTATTTTGCTAAAGCTCTATCCACCGTTGCAGGTCGAGGTGCGAGAACAGCAGAAATTGTTGAGTATGAGTCAGAATAGATATCTACTTGTTCATGATCTCCAAGGAAGTCCAAGCAGTACCTAATCGCCATGATATTAGCCCGAACTTCAGCTTGAAACACTGAATTTTCAGAGGCAAGTCTGCAGCCTTCTCTCTAAATTTCACAACCATTGAAAAGAACAACAAAAGCACATCCAGTAGATTTGTCTATTTTGGAGCCAACTGTAAAGATGCAAATGTCAGCCGTATCATTCTCATCATAAGTACGAAACACCGCAGGACTGCAGCAAGAGTGTGAAGAGTGGAAAGAGTGGAAAGAGCGGAAAGAGTGGAAAGAGTGTTGGTGAAACTTTGCTTTCAAATCTGGGGTCACTGATCCTTACGATGTGGTTATATCTTTGTTTGGCCAGAATGTGACATGGTGGTATCCCAGCGATAACATAGAGTGAATCAGTTGGTGTGGTTCTATACGCTTTAGTCATTATCAGCAAGAAAAATCTTCCCAAATTGTCCAAGGTTCTGGCTAACTTCACTTGATCTGCCCTGTAACCCCAGATTTTGGCTCCATATAACACCATTGGCAGGAAGCACCTCATGAACAAAATACGAAGAACTCCAGAGGAGATGCCTCAACTTTTGGAAGCCACAACCTTAAGCCGATTAGCCATCGGTCTGCATTTTGTCTTGAGTCCGATATTGTGGTCATTCCAATTGAATCTTTCATCGATCGTGAATCCAAGATATGAAATAGAATTTCCTGACGTGATTCGGGTTCCATTAAATGAGATGTTGTATTTATTTTTTCCAATTTCTTTCTTTAGACCACATGCCAAAATCAGTAGATCGCTTCAAAAAGTCTGGGTTACGCCAATTGGATGCTCTCACGAACTTGGAAGGGTGGAAAATGGTTGCTTTCTTAGAAGGATTAAATTCAAGTTTATTTTCTTCTGCCCAATTATTCAAGTCTGCTTCGACCAAAGTCCACAGGGAAGAGATCTTTCCAAAAGACGTAGCTCCGATGGTCGCCAGGGTGTCGTCGGCCATTGCTTGTGCAAGAACATCTTCCTCAGGGTAGGCATTGAGTGTGTCAATAGCTCATCCATAACTAAAAGCCATAGGATCGGGACATGATCCTTGTGGCCAACCCCTATTAGTGTTCATTGTACAAGAGCCCAAAGTGACTCTTCGTCCAGTAAGAAAACTCCTGATAAGGAGCATAACATTCTTTGGAGTCCTCTTCAGTCTCAGGATCAAACAAATCTTCGGACCAGGCGCAGTTGAATGCATTCTTAATATCGAGTGCAACTGCAAAACAGTGATGACCATAAGTATGGAGATGCTGAACACGCTCTGCATAGTTTCTCACAGCTCTTATAGAATCTCGCTGCGCACGGTATCCAAATTGCAAATCGGATAGAAGATTCTTCGTTTCAAGGTGGTGGACAAGTAAATCAGTATGTAATCTATCAAGGATTTTGCCAATGACACGGAGAAGGCAAATGGGTCTGTACTTATTATTTTTCTTGGGGATGAGTACGACTCTTGCAGTCTTCCAACAGTTTGGGAAAACAGAATGCAGCAAACACAAATTCAAAATCCATAGCCAACAGTCACCAGCCGCCTCAAAAAGATGGACAAGTGCTCTAGAAGGAAACTCATCAATTCCAGCAGCAGCGTCAACCCTGGCTCTATTCACAGCAAGTTGAAGCTCCGACTTGGTGAAAGAGACATCATCAGGACACAAATATTCCTCAAGAAGAGATTCCCTAACCCTACGGTGTGAGTCCAAATCAGTACCAAGATCATCAGAAGGAAAGTATTGCTGGAGCAGTAAACTCAATATTTCAGGCTCAGAGTCAGTCCATGTGCCGTCCATACGTTGTGCAGTTTGTAGAAAGCCAGTGCTCTTGACCTTGTTTGCCAGGATGCGATAGGGCAAGCTAAAAGGATTAGCTTCAGCCTCCTCGTCACAAAATTTTTGGCACGATTTAATCTTAGTAATCTTGATGGATTGCTTATATTCGCATCACGCTTGCCTGTATTCTGCTTCAAAGTCAGAACGTTCTTCTCCTCGTGAGGATTGGAATTTCGTTCTAAGATGTCTAACAAATTTCTTCTTTCTCCATAGAGAGGTATTCCACCAGGGTTTTCCATGACTAGGTCCAGAGTAGGGCATTGACTTGACACAAGCATCAAAAGCATTTTATTGAAAGCATGCTGCAATAACTTCAACATCAACTGATATATTCGCAGGTACGGTCAAAATATTATTTATTTCATTCCTCAGTTGAGTCTTGAAAGCCTGCCAGTCGGCATGTCTCGCATTGAATCTTTTGTTGTCCTCGGGTGCATTGAATGGCAGAGAGAACTTAAAAGAAATAATAGCATGATCGCTAAGTGATGGTGTATCTTAAACTATCCAACTATCGCTGACCAGTCCTTTCATCAAGGTGACATCAATCTAGCTTTCTCCCAGTCTTATGGAAAAAGTTGGTGGAGAGTCTGCATAACAGCATTCACAACATCACCTCGTGAAATAATGAAATTCAGTACACTACAGATGCTGGCGCTTCATGGCACAAAGTGTTAGTAAGTCCCAGTGCTTACGAAAGCGAGGATTTGAATAAAAATTCTCAAGTCAGCGATACATGCAAATGGGCACAGCAAGGGTGCCATTACGATTCTTCCAAATCTAAACACTTTAAAAACCAAATTGATAATTACAGATTGGAATTACGGCATATCTTTTTCGGGTGACAAGAGTTTGGCTCCAGTATTGGGGTTTGACTTGGGCAACTACGTAAGAAGTCGAGAAAATCAAAATACAGTTGACATTATGAGCATCAACACAATTTTCGTACACGTGGATATCATAGGCAATTCGTACTTAAATAGGGGAACTCAGCCCACTTTATATTCTTTTTACTCCAATTCGCCGCCCGGTTTCAAAATCATAGCGTCCCCGCCTAATTTAATTTACCTCCCATTTACTACAAAGTTAATCAGAAGTATAAGAGTTTGGCTCACGTCTCAGACCAACGAGTCATTGGATTTAAATGGTGAGACACTCACGGTGCAACTTCATTTGAGATTACGAATTAAATAAAAAAAAAGGGTAAAAATGCTCGTATTAGGAAAAAAGGGAAACGACCCTTTCTTAATTTTAACTCTAATAATAAAAAACAAACGGCTTGACGCCTAGAAACAAAGCTTTCATCAAATTTGTAACAACACCCAGAAAATGATCGTAGTAGATCACTTAAAAATCAACAAACCTTTGGTGTACGATTCATCTGTCGAGTCTTATACCTACCACGAATACAATCCTAATGTTTGCACCAATCTCAACAACATAAATTGAAGAAAATTGATCTGCATACATGAAGAAAACCAAGATTTATTTCTGCACGTTGCCAACAGTTACCTCCTGATTAAAGGGAGGTTGCTGAATGACGATAACTCGGCTTATGCCTATGCTGACGTAGCTAGTCTTATTAATAACGTTCCCATGTTCTTATTTTCTAATATCAAATATCATCTCGGTAATAAACAAGTCGACGAGTTAAATTATCCTGGGTTCGGTACTCTCATGAAGGGACTACTCACTTACGGTTCGGCCGAGCAACCGGCTTTGCTCGGTCAGTGCTGGGCGCTGGACAGTGCGGCTTTAGTCGCTGCTGAACTAACAGATAACTTGGGATACAAACAGCAGCATGCATCCATCATCATTGAAACAACTCCCAAGGGAAGCTTTACCTTCGCCATCCCTCTGAAACACATCATGGGATTTTTCAAAAATTACGATAAGCTAATCTACGGAACTAAACATGTGCTCACACTCATGCGAGCAAGTGACACTAAAGCCATCTTCAAAGCAGTGGCAGCGGCCAATGGCAAAATTGTTCTAAATAGCATCAACTGGATCGTTCCACATGTCACTGCCTCGGACAAGCAGAAAACTTAAAAACTGCAATCTCATCGGCCACAGAGCGACAGTGGATTTAAGATTTAGGCACTGGCATTATGATAGCTACGTGCTCCCTCAAAATACCAGCTTCACCTGGCGCGTGCTGACTACTTCCACTGTTGTAAAACCTAGGTGGAAAGTTCTAGCTTTTTAAACTAACAGTCAGGACTCTTTAGTTAAAAATCCTGCCGTGTTCAATCACTGCAGTCTGTAAGATGCTCACGTGACTCTAAATTCAGAAAGATATCTGTTAGTCCCTATAAATACTAATTTTTGCCACTGGAGAGTATGTCGGCTTGTACAGAATGGCGCAGCAATTTATGCAGCTGTGCTACGACATCAACGACTTGAGTTTCGACTTGCTTCAATTCAAGAAAGCCTATCCTCTCATGATGTTGGATTGCTCCAAACAGTCCGAAAGACTTCTATCTGGAATCGTGGACATACAAGTCAAACTGAAGTTTAGAGCAGTAGTTCCAGCTAACACTACTTGTCACGCTCTCCTCATTGGAGACAGGAAAATGAATCTAAAGTGGACAGAGGCAAAGTCGAAGTTGTTTACTAAATAATAATAATTATAAAAAAGATGTGGCGCTCAAAACATGAACACGAAAAAAGAATGGCGGCATATTGCTGTTGGCATTGTTAGGACCGATTTTAGCTGGGATCGGAGGATTGGCAGGTGGGACAGAGGGGGTGGTATCCGCCATAAAAAAGTTACAAAACGATGCAAAAATTCTAGCTAAACTAGTGCGACACCACAAGCAAGTGGAAGGTTCCAGCTCAAAAAAAATTAAGCAAAAAAAGAAGCAAAAAAATTGCCTAGTGGCAGAGGTCTTTACTTAAGACCACCCAAGGTTTAATCAACTTTAATAAAAACCTTTAACGAACTTTGATTTAAGCGGGTTGGCTAGAGTAATGAAAATTCCAAAATTCAGAGCTACTTTTAGTAAAGACACACCTCCCTTAAAACTTTGGCATACTGGTAAAAATGGAACAGAAAACTTGGAAGATTTCCGCAATGGAGACAGAAGTCATTGGGTTGCCTATTCCACCATTTCGGGAGAACCTTGTTATTTCGATAGTTTTGGCATCATGGGTCCTCGCCGGTCTGTGGCAAACTACTTGAAACTGGAAATAAAATCTAATTACGAACACGTACAAAACTTTGACCAGATTTGGTGCGGTCACTTTTGCTTATTTTTATTAAACACCTTCTCTAAGGCACGTAATTACGAAGCTGTTTTAGATAGGATAAGACGAGTCATCTAATGAAAAGTTACGTGCAAATCTAACTGGAAATAAACGTCTTCTGGGTGAAACTCTTCGAATGCCTCTACCACGATAGGCAAATATTTTTTCTATTACGTAAGATTTCCGAAAACGTTAACAGTAGAATGCTCGTCCTTTATTTTCATAATGTAAAGGGCTCTCGTACCTATTTTACATTTAGCAAGTAGTGCAACGCTCGGATTGCTGCAGTAGAAAATTGCTTTATGAATTAAACCTGAACTCATACACACAAAGCTCGATAGAGGACCGGAATTAATGAACCAATCGCTCGCTTTTTCCAAAGGGCTTTTCATGCTGAAACTGATCAGCATGAAACTGTTTTCATGCACAAATTTCTTCGTAGCCGCGTCACTCAGCAAAGTTGGTTCACTTACGTTTCTAATCTGTTTGTTCGCGGCATTAAAGTGCTCTTTTCGATCGTCTTGTAACAAGCAATTGTTGTCGACGAATACTTTAGTAACAGCATCATTCGCCAAAGTAGGATCGGTTAAATTTCTAATCTGAGTGTGGGTTGCATTGAAGTACACTTTTTGGTCGTCCTGTAATAAGCAATTTCTGTCAACATATACTTTTGATACTGCATCAGCAGCGTGCCTGGGGAAAGCAATGTCTTTAATTTGCTTCTTCTTGGCGTAAAAATTCCCGTCAGCTTCATCTAAGTATAAAGCATATTGTTTGATGCTAGAAACGGCAGAAGCCAACTCATCGCTGAGGTGAGTAATAGCAGGAGCAAGTCACTTTCAGTCTGTTTCAGAGTATCGATCTGAGAATACTTTATCGTGTATTCAGAATTTATAGCTGCTCCAACTTTAGTTAATCGTTTATTTTGCATATCATAGTTGCTTGCAGGTGTCAAAACGTACCCTAGCCCGGGCTGTCCTCTTGGACCGACCCCCACAACTTCACCCCCCTTCCCCTCTCGTTTGATAGTCCAAACTCATTAACAGACATCTTTTTTAAATATACTATTCAAAGGGTATAGGAACTCCTTTTTCGAACGAAAATCGAAATATAAAGGCTCGATTTTGCCCAGCAAACTGGAAACTCAAAAATTGTTGAAAAATCTTAAACGGTGCATCTGCAAAAAACTAGAGATCGATTGTGGGGGATCAGAAACCAGTTTCCTTGACCATGTTCAATTATCCTAATTTTATGCACGCAGATGCTCCTTGTTACTCCTCTTGCGAAAAGGCAAGCGCCTGTGATAAACCGCTATGTCTTAGAACTTGGGTTTACGAAAATATACACAAAACAAAAGGTAAACTTAACAAAAACGTAATAGATAAACCGTCATTTAACTTACCATCTTACGGTGCTTTAAACTTGACGGAAGTTATTGAAGAATTAATGCAGTATACGTTACCGATTATTCTCCCAGTAACGTGAAGTTGTGGTCCACCGTTGTCCATCCAGACGTCTCCAGCGACAAGTTTTCAGATGAAGACTTTATGAGTTTAGTATTTCTGTAAGCATTAAAAAAATGTGTAAATAAAAAACGTAATGGAAATTAAAAACTACGACTTTTTTGAACCCAAGAAAAAACCGAAAAATCACCCATTCTTACCTTCAAATATCAGATGCTTAATTATAGGACCCGCAAACTGTGGAAAACTAACTTACTGTTTAATTTCATCTGTAACGAACGATGGTTGGATTATGACAGATTATTTATTTACAGTAAAACTTTGTGTCAACCAAAGTACAAAGCGAGAGACAAAACGAGAAATTGCAAACATTTAACTAAAAAAATTTTAAATCGGTTTTTGGGGGAGAAAGAACAAGAAGAATCGCTACAAGTTTTTTTTTGCCTGTAGTAAGCACTCTAAAACCGAGACCGTTGCTTGGTGCAGCCACGCAAACTACCCCTATTGAAAACACTCTAGCCATGCAAACTCTTCCGATTAAAAACACCTCTAGCCACACAGACGACCCCGATTAAAGCTTACAAATATGAAGAAAGTGACGATGATGACTACGTAGCATTGGGTTTATCCCTGTCACCTTCACAAACCCTTACTCCTCGTTAGAAGATTTTGTCGACCCCTCTCAAGTTCAGTCTCGTCGAATATTGAACACCAGCTCAAGCTCCTATAATCTGAATTCCTCCTGCCACCTAAACCAAATACGCCTCTACGAGCACTGGTCCTAAACTCACCCCTAGATATCCACGGCACAAACAAGACGCATTTCTACCCCGCCTGAGCTTCCTAACATCACAAAGCTAAGGTCCCTAGATAGTTTGTTACCTGGTCAGAATATTGGAGAAACTGATAAATATTTCTTGGTAAGATTTTTCGAAATTCCCAATAACACTGACCCAGTATTCAGGCTACAATATGATTAGATAAAATGTGAGCTGATCTTTGGTAATAAAGTGGTTACAATTTTTGAAAATGACATAGTTCTTGAAAACCAACAATACGTGGGGAGGCGCGGTTTGTGGAATTTGCTAGTATACAAAGAATAAAAGAAACTTCCATCGTGCCGGAAGTTAAAGCAGTTTACGTGGCCATGTTAAAAAAACTAATACTATTTATCACAACAAAGACCTTATTACTCATAAACCAAAATCTAATCAGAGCGTCAAGTACAGGACTGTTATCGCTTCTATTTGGGATGACCTCAAGAAACAAGGGACTGGCATGGTTAAAAAAGTGGATAGCAGAGTCGATTATAAATATTACGTCAATCCTAATGACTTGGTAAAGAGACTCAGGCTTTTGTATAAATCCACTCTGGCAGGGCATGACCTGCATCGAAACGAGATGATTGAAATTTTATCAGAAATGCAACAAAGAAAAATTGTAAAATCAACAAAGAAAAAGTGTAAGTGGCCACCAAAAAAAAGTGGCTTATCTAAATTTGGGTTTAGGTTGAATAAATCAAGACACAGCTTATTCTGGCTTATCTGTCTGGTGAAATTCGAGCCAAAGCAACTGACTTTACACAGCCTGAGAGTGGCCCTGAACAAAAAAAAGCTGAAAAGTATTTTTGAGCAAAAAAAATATGATGGATTTTTCTGAAAATAAGTGAATACTTAAGACCAGTATTAAGGTTGCTTTTAAGATTCACCTACGTTTTAACCTGTCATACATCCAAATTAAGCCAGAAGTATCAAAAAAATAAGAAACTAACTGAAAATGTTGCTTAGCACAAAAAAGCTGAAATTTCTTATGCCTGTTTACATGTTAACCATTACTTGTAACATGTAAAATTACAAACATCTTCCCTCTCCCTCCGAAAAAGTTCGGAGATGAACATACAAGCAGATGATTTCCTCCTTTTTCTGTCCTCGGTTTAGCTAGTTTCCTGGTTTTTTAGCTTTGTAAACCTCCTAAAAATGCATAAATTTTGGTAGCTTTTTTCCTATTTGCTTGTTTTCAATTAAGACTGACGTTCATGCCTGTATAACTGTCAGATATAAATACAGCACAATAATTTATCTAGAATTTTAATGTCTCGAAATAAGCTCACCGAAGAATTTTCCCCTACTGAAGGAATAAAAAAACGTTTTCTGAGTATTTATGGCAGCGATAAACTCAGTAGTATTCATTCATTTCTTGTAGGTACTCATTTTCAAATAATTCTGAGCATAGATGTCACGTAAAATCTTCTAGAGCCGTAATTATGTGCATAATTTATAATGACAGTTATACACTGTGAAAGGTTGGTATGCATTTCATTATACAAATAATGGTTTTTTTTAAAAGAAATATACAGATTGATCCACAAAAACCTGATGACCCACAATTTTTTAAGTCCAACTTTTCTAGTTAACACCCCTCAGAACCAGGAGAAGACAAATCAAATCTTCTGTCCTCATGGTTTTGTGGTGTGCTAACTAGAAAAGTTGGACTTAGAAAATTGTGCGTCATCAGTTTTTTGTGGATCAACCTGTATTCATTCCTAATTTTATTTAATATTATAATTAATATTAATATAATTCATATTAACAGGATTCGCAAAAGAAATTTAAGCACTTTCAAGGACTTTTTCCAAAAGGGGTGTCATTTTTCAAGAACTATTCCAACACCAATGCTGTTGTTTTAAGGACATTTTGTTAACCAACAAGCTTACTCAAATAAGTTCTAGTTTTACCAGTGAAGAGCCAATAACAGCTCATTAAACAATGAAAATGTACTGGTATGACCGGAAAAAAACTAAGGGAAAAATTCATGGGTAAAAAACGTGGAAAATTGCTTTCTGGCTTTTTTCGTTTTGTAAGTTAGGTTAGGGGTAATATTTTAAATTAAGACCAAAAAATATTGAATTCAAGGTCTTTAAAGGACATAGCTAACAGTTTCAAGGAATTAAAGGCTTGGAAATTTTTATTACAACCGTAATTACGTGTGTAATATATAATGACAGTTATATACTTTGAAAGGCAATTATTACTAGCCCCACAAAAAGTCCCTAATTAAAGTTTGCAAAAGGGTCCCTAATTCATCCCCTAAAAAGTCCCTAATTAAAGTTTGCGAAAGGGTCCCTAAATCATCCCCTAAAAATTCCCTAATTAAAGTTTGCAAAAGGGGCCCTAATTCATCCCCTAAAAAGTCCCTAATTAAAGTTTGCAAAAGGGTCCCTAATTCAATCCCTAAAAAGTCCCTAATTAAAGTTTGCAAAAGGGTCCCTAATTCCGTCCCTAAAAAATTCCTAATTAAAGTTTGCAAAAGGGTCCCTAAGTCCCTCTCCCCAAAAGTCCTTAACTCATTAACACATAGATTTGGAGTTTAATAACATTTCTGTAATGTCTATTACAGTGTCAAAACCGGACCACTGCATCGTGACTGAGGTTTGCTTATGTTACAGTCCCCCCCCAAAAAAAAAAATATATCCACCACAGTACTTTTTACAGTTTCAAATTAAAATACATTTATAAGAGACAAATCGTATTTTCTTACCCAAAATAAGCACAAAGCATTACCATTACTTTTGAAAATACTAAAAATTACCATTAAAAATAATAACTTGTTATAAATGTCAAATTAAATGATAGTACTTACCCCTTGATAAACTAGGGAAGCACTTGTGTTTTTTTAAAAGAAAAACCTACAGCTTACTTTCCTGACTAAAACTGAGTACTTTGTTGGGGGGGGGGGGGGCGCTTGTGTTACCCCTACTTGACCCCCTGACAATTTTGAGTACTTTGTTAGTTCAAAAAAGATTGGGGTTGCTTGTGTTACCCCTACTTAACCCCCTGACAATTTTGAGTACTTTGTTAGCTCAAAAAAACTTGGGGGGGGGGGGGCACTTGTGTTACCCCTACTTGACCCCCTGACAATTTTGAATACTTTGTTACCTCAAAAAAGCTTTGGGGCACTTGTGGTACCCCTACTTGGCCCCCTCACAATTTTGAGTACTTTGTTAGCTCAAAAAAGTTTGGGGGTGGTTGTGTTACCCCTACTTAGCCCCTTGACAATTTAGAGTACTTTGTTAGCTCAAAAAAGCTTGGGTGGGGCGCTTGTGTTACCCCAACTTGACCCCCTTGACAATTTTGAGTACTTTGTTACCTCAAAAACGTTTTGGGACGCTTGTGTTACCCCTACTTAGCCCCCTGACAATTTTGAGTAATTTGTTAGCTCAAAAAAGCTTGGGTGGGGTGCTTGTGCTACTTGACAATTTTTAGTACTTTGTTACCTCAAAAAAGTTTTGGGGCGCTTGTGTTACCCCTACTTAGCCCCCTGACAATTTTTAGTACTTTGTTAGATCAAAAAAGCTTGGGTGGGATGCTTGTGTTACCCCTACTTGATCCCCTGACAATTTTGAGTACTTTGTTACCTCAAAAAAGTTTTGGGGCGCTTGTGTTACCCATACTTAGCCCCCTGAGAATTTTGAGTACTTTGTTAGCTCAAAAAAGCTTGGGGCGGGTGGGGGGGGGGCACTTGTGTTACCCCTACTTCCCCCCTGACATTTTGAGTACTTTGTTACCTCAAAAAAGCTTTGGGGCGCTTGTGTTACACCTACTTGGCCCCCTGACAATAGCTAAAAAATGCTTGTGGGCGCTTGTGTGCTACCTCGGCCCTGCGGCCGTTCACTGATTTAAACCACAGAAAATCCGAGTTTATATACGTTTTGGGTGACCTACTTTTCCAAAAAGCAAAGTTGGTTTATGAAATTCTCTGGACGAATTTTCTTTATAGCTGGCTAACCGGTGCATTTAAAATCACTTTCCGCAGCTGCATTTGCCATTTAAATAAAATTTTAGAACAGGACGGTTTAACTGGAAGAGCAGGTAAGAAGATCGTTTATTCCACTGATTTTAAACATAAATGAGGCTTCATACAAGTTTTAGGGTAATACCAAATCGTAAAATGAGGTTTTAGAATAAATTTTTGGATTCTATGCTTAGTAAACCTTCAAATTAATGACTTTTGTAACTATGTTTCCAGGTAACACTAAACGGTAAACTGAAAGTAAATGTGCAGAGTTTTTCTACAAATTATTACAAGCTTGCGGTTCAGTTGAGTGATATGTATGCAAAAACACCGTTCAAAGTCTAAATATGTTGCTAATTCAAAATGTGTGGCTCAAAATCAGCCACCTTATTTCCACAGATTAGGCTTGTTGCTCCAGCAACAATTTATTTTATTGTTATATTATTTTTAACGTTATGTCCAAGTTAACTTGGGCCATTCCCCTTAATTTTGAATCCCGCGTAGACGTTACCGAAGTTTACAAGAATATACTCGAAGGAGCTACACCACCAAAAAATGTACAAGTCGATTTAAATCGCAAGTTCTACAATAAAGACTTCAAAGCCATACTTAAGCACCATAACATTAACATGTACTCTACGTACTCTGAGAAGAAAGCGAGCATTGCAGAACGTTTCAACAGAATGCTGAAAACTCGAATGTGGAAAAGATTCACTAGGCAAGGGACTCAAAAGTGGACAAACACTATCGACGAGTTAGTTTCCAATTACAATAACACGGTTCATTCCACCATAAAACTTAAACCAAGCGAAGTAAACAAATGTCGCGAACCGTTGTTGAGACGAACTAGTACTAATCGGTTCTTGAACAAACCCAAATTAACCTTTAGTCAATATTTCTAAAATTACCCATTTTCGACAAGAGGTATTTGCAAAATTTTAGTAAAGTGCAAAAAAACTCAGCCTGTTACTTATCTTTAAGAGACAAGTAGGGTGAACCGGTGCTGGGAGGTGTTTATGAACCGGAGCTTAAAAAACACTCTAGTTCCTGATTTGTTTTTCCTTGAACAAGTGTTATGCAAGAAGAAAGGAAAAGAAGGAAAAATGCTTTACTTTGTTAAATGGAAGGGCTATGATGCCAATTTCAATAGTTTGACATACAACATTAGCAAACTTAAATATGTCCTTCCAGTTTTTCCATGTAAAACTTTTTCAATGCAATAAATCTAAAAAAAAAAATTATTTTCTTTCCTTCTCTTCCTCTGTTTTCTTCCTACCCTCAATTTTTTCTTCCTTAATAATAAAAAAGGATAAATATTTTATATTTTTAGAAAGGGTACTAAAAAGGTATTTCACTTGCGTTTACTGCGCAGAAATGTACACTTCTCTATATCAATTATGCAATCACCTTAGGTCTGAAAGAAGAATGCGAGTGTTTCTTCGACGAGTTACCCTTGTACCAATAACAATACCATTACCCAAGTTATCATTGTGTTCATCTATCCCAAATGAAGGGGTTCTGCCACCATCAATACGAGATGCCTGTGCCGGAAAAATTGGGACTCATCGATGCGATGCAGTTTCTACTATTGGTACAGCTGACCTTACAATCGGTTTTACTGGTTTGCCTAAACCAGATGGTCAACTGTAAGACCCAAATCTGCTTAGGGGTAGAATTCGTGAGGGATACAACCGTAATTCAGGCTGGTTTCTGGTCCCGATACTCTGAAATCTACAACCTAAATGATTTTCTGCTCTCTTGGACAAAGCTAACGCTCTTTTTCAAAGCTAAAAGAGTTTTTTGCAGTAATGGCAGACGTTGTGTCAGAGTACCTGTCTTTTTCGATTTGGGCGAGTTTGAGCAGTTTCACGTCTTTCAATATCATCAGGAAACTAGCGGAGTCGCTCGCTTCGCTCGCTCATTCCGCATCGTCCCGCTCCCCTACCCCTTCCCCCTCCCCTTGCTCATTCCGCATCGTCTCGCTCCCCTACCCCTCCCCCCTCCCCTCCCCGTCTCGCTCCCCCCCATTTAATTTGCCGTTCGGTCGGTAGATGGCATCGTATGTTCGCGCTGCTGGCCGTGTTTGTGGCTGTGCTGCAGATGCAGATAACTGCTTCGTATGTCCTGCTTGCTGCTGCTGCTGGCTGCTGCTGGCTGCCTTGCAGATTTAGTGTAATTATATATATAGATATTGAGCGTCGGTCGACGCTTTCACTGAACATGGAAGTGATTGGGTTATTTCGCGACTGAACAACCTCATCATCAGGGCAGCAAAGTACAAACCAATGTAGGCGTCCTCCTACATTCCGCTCCCGAAGGCGCTCATTGGCAAGTCCTACGCTGTGGTTAACGTCCAAAACTTAAACGACCAGGAATGCTTTTTGTACTCGGTACTGGCCGCGGTTTACAGTTAACCAGCGACGACCCGGAAGATTATCTCGAGTTCGAAGAGCACCAGCGTGATTTCTTGCCTAATGAAGTTCAATGAAATTGACAAATTCGAAAAAGCGAACGATCTCTCCATTTACATTCTAGGTTTTTGCTATGTGGAAGGATTGTATCCTCTTCGTGTCTCGAAAAATTTAGACGGTAAACCCATCGATCTTCTCCTGCTGGGCGGCAAATACGACGAAGACTCTGGAACGGTGAACACCCATTAATGCTCCATCAGAGACATCACCTGATTTTTACGCTTCCAAGGCACGGGCACTAATGCAAAGTTCTATTGCCTGAAATCTTTCGCCGGGTTCGGAAAGGAATGGATGCTCTCGACTCACTGGAAAGAAAGCGTGAAAATCAACCCCGTACAAGCGCTTAAATTTAAGTCACCCGGAGAAAACGTTCTCAACTTTTGGCATTTCAAACGTAGGAACCTTTCCCACACATCATCTATGCCGATTTAGAGTGTATCCTTCGCACCGTGCAGACCACTCAACCCGAAGCATCAACGAGTTAGACAACTAAAATACATTAGCATGCTCCCTGCAGCTTTGGTTACATTGTTGTCGGACAAAACAGGGAGATTGTCAGCCAGCAATATTATATTGGAAGAAGACGCCGTGCACGTGTTTTACAATCGCATGGTGGAAGAGGCCCAATTTTACCTTACACTGTTGTAAGACGTGAAACCGCTCAAACTCACCCAAACCGAAAAAGACAGCTGCTCTCACACAACGTCTGCCCTTACTGCAAAAAAACCCTTCGACTGCAAAGACCCTAAGAGCGTTAGTGAGCAAAAGGTTAGGGACCATTGCCACATCAGGTGAGTTGCTCATTAAAAATGCAAATTGAGCACTCGAGAACGGAGAACCATTTTCGTCGAATTCCACGGCCTAGAAGGCTACGACATGCGCCTCCTGGTATCCGCCGTGCACAAGTTCAAGGGAAAAGTTGAAGTCAGTAGCAGAAATGCGGAGAAGTTTCTGAGCATGACGATCAAAAAGAAGGGCATAAATCTTCGATTCATGGACAGTCTAAGTTACTTGTAAACTTCGTTGGACAATCTGTTAGAGAACTGCAGGAAAAGCAACGTCGGCCTTCCCATCCTCGAAGTCACCGTGGACTCAGGCCTAAAATCCGCTTGGTTTCAAATGCCATGACTCGGGAAGATGCTCTGAATCTCCAGACACGAAAGGGTGTGTATTGTTACGAGCACATGTGAGACATGTCCATTTTTGATAAGGAAGACCTACCTTGAGAATGTCGTTCTTCTCCCAGCTGAAAGTCGAAGAGTTAGCGAGTGACGAATATGTTCAGGCGCTTAACCTCTGGCTCAAGATGCAAACAAAGAAATTTGGTTCGTACCATGATATCTGCCAAATGACGGATATTTTCCTGCTCGTTGACATATTCGAAGAATTTAGAAAACAAAAATTTGAATCCCTGCTGCTGCATATCCGGTCTGATATTTAGCTGGGCGGCTCTGCTCAAAATGGTGAAATCCAAGTTGGTACTCTTCACTCACGTCGGGAAGCACAACCTGATAACTTCCAGCGTTCGAGGCCACTTTTCCTTCGTGGGAAAGAGGTTCACTAGAGCCAACAACAAGCACCTACCCTACTTCGACCCTCACGAGCCCTCCACTTACATAGTAGACTTGGACATGAACAACCTTTATGGGTTCGTCATGTGCACCCATCTACCTTAAGACAGACACCATTACCTGACCAGGGAAGAAATCAGGTCCTTCGATGTAGACACTGTGCCTGATGACACGGACGAGGGCTACATCCTGGAAGAGGGTCTCGAGTATCCCAGAGAGCTTTATGACGAGCACAACGATTACCCCCTCGCTCTAGAGAAGATCGACATTAGGGAGGAATTCTTGTCCCTTTATTCGAGAGATTTGGCCAAAGGCTTGAAGCACACTATTAAATTTTTGTCCAACACCAAGCTCGTTCCGAATCTTCTGCAGAAGAAGAAGGACTTCGTCCACTACCGGAACCAGAAATTCTACTGCTGGCATGGCTTAGTTTGCTGCCGCATCGGAAGAGTCCTAACCTTTAACCAGAAACTGTGGATGAGGGAATACATTGACTTCAACACCGCTAAGAGGTAAGCGTCGACCGCTCTGTTCGAGAAGGACTACTTTGAACTCTTGAACAACTTTTTTTTCAGCAAGACCATGGAAAACAAACAAAATCGGCTCGACGTCAAGCTATGTACCGACTCTAAGAGGGCGGTGAAATACACGTCTCAACCCCACACCGACTCCTTCAAGATCTTCAACGAAAACCTCGTCCAGATCAACTGGCGTATTTGAAGCATTTGGTGCGATCTCCCTACTTACTTGGGATTCTCCATTTTTTAACTGTCTAAACTCGCAATGCACGAGTTCCATTACGAATTTATTCGGCCAAAGTACGAAGACCTTGGAAAGCTCCCCTTTACCGACACGGACAGACTTTGCCACCGAATCGAAACTGACAACGTGTTCGAGCACATGCTCCAGAACCGAGATCGTTTCAATACGAGCAATTACCTCTGAGACCACCCCCTTTTTTCAGAGTTGAATGAGCAGGTCCTGGGAAGATGAAAGACGAGATGGGTGGCTTACCCATCCAAGAGTTCGTCGGACTGCGAGCGAAGACGTACACGATCAAAACGTCGAGAAAAGACCATTAAAAAGGCCAAAGGTATCCATCCAGAGAATGTTCCTCTAGAAGCACTTGTCCTTCGACGATAATAAATCCGCCTTGAAGTCGACGACACCGGCGCAAACGGGTACTTGGGTGAAAATCTCTAGCTCCGGATACGAGTTGATTACAGTTCGAGTTTCGAATTCCTTCCTCTCGCCATATGACGACAAGAGGTTCTTCTTGGAAAATGGCGAAGACACCCTAGCTATCGGCCACTACGACTGCAGCGCATGGAAATAGTACAAGGACGACTTTGACTCGGGTGTTGACGTGACGAGCGATGAGGAGGGAAAGGAAAAGGCGACTATAGTTCTTAAAATGTGGGAAGAGGAAAACGTTAACGAGGAGAAGTTATAAAAAAAAGAGAAAGCGGCTCGGAGACTCTCTTTATTGTAGAACCGTCATAGAAGGTTGAAGGATCCTTACATGTAAGAGGGGAAAGCACAAAATGGAAAAGAGAATTTAGAACGTGGAAGATGGGACTCGTTATGCCCGGAGCTGAAAAAAGAGAGATTGGAGAAAAAAGCGGCCTCTATGAGCAAAGCTCGAGCTAGAGAAACTGAAGTTCAGAGAAAAAAGAGATTAACAAAAAAGCTGCTTATAAGAGCAGAATGCATGCTTATGAAACCAAAGCTCAAAGAGAAAAGAGATTGAAGAAAGATGCCACTGGAAGAACTAAGCTTTAGCTCAAGAAACCAAAGTGTAGAGAAAACAGAGACTAGGAAAAAAATTGCTTATAAGAGCAAAGCGTACGCTCAAAAAACCGATGGGTGCAGAGAAAAGAGAGATTAGCAAAAAAATCTGAAGCTAAAAGGAAATGTCTACAAAATGATACGGAGGACGAAAAGAAAGAAAGATTGGCTAAAACATGAGCGCGGGGCAGAATTTAATGGTCTTGTATATCACGTGGAAGAGAAAACACATGAAAATTAAAAAAAAAACACGCCATGTGGAGTTGGCCTAGTAAGCCTAGTAGACCTACTGGGGTACCGCATGTAAAATCCAAAAACGAGCCGTACACCTACCTCACAGGTGGTCTGGAAACTCATACTTATGACAAGCTCATTTCATCGATGTATTTTCTATAGGCGAAAGTTCATGAAAGCAACTTTTAGGGTATCCAATTTGAGGACTCTCTAATGTCGCTAATTCATCATGCTGTAAAGCACTCGAGAGAGTTCTCACAATGTGAAAGCTCATAATGCATTTACACTCCTGAAACCCTCGAATGTTGTTAGTTTGTCATTCTCACGAGTGCAGTTAACAATCCTTCATTTTCACAATGTGAATGTTCAAAAACCATTTGCACTACTCCCCCCTTCGATTTTGGGACCCCCCATAATGTTGGCAATTCCCCATTTGCACGCTTCATAAGTTTTTTAAAGTTATCACAATGCGAAAGCTGACAGAGCACTCGCACGACCTTTCCTTTTTTTGGGAGCCCCCTAAATGTTGCAAATTCGTCATTTTTACGCTCTGAAGCACTCCATAGTTCTCACAATGTGAATGCTCACGAACCATTTGAACGACCGCTCCGATTTCGGGGACCCCCAAGAGTTTGGTACCCCCCATACTGTTGCCAATTCGTCATTTTCACGGCCTGAAAGGTTTTTTGAGTTCTTACAATGTGAAGCATACTACTCCTTGGAAGACGTCACTTCGGGACACGTAATCTTCGCAATTGGAGGTGGAGGCATATAGTTGGCAAAAGGACTCGTAAAAGAACCTCCACCATGGGGAAACTTGACCTAATTTGGCCTAGACCCGGCGACCCGGTAACCCATCTTGGGCATAGCCACACTTCCTGGATGCAAAAAGGTAACAAAAAGTACTTTCCCCACCCTCCTCCAGATTGATGAAATCCCGCGCGCAGGAAGCAGGTCCCCTCATCCAGATCGATGATTTCCCACGCGCGGGAATTGGCCCCCCTCCACCAGATCAACTTAAACCTGCGCGCGGGAAGCAGACACTCCCTTCCAGATTAATGAATTCCAGCACGCGGAAAGCGTCCCTCCTCCTCCAGATTGATCAAATCCCACGCACGGAGAGCGCCCCCGTCCTCCAGATTGATGAAATCCCACGTGCGGGAATCGGCCGCCCCTCCCTCGTCCAAATCGACGAAAACCCGAGCACGGGAAGAGGGAAGCGATTTTTTGAGGGTCTGTTTATGCACGTCATAGGAGATAGCAAAAGGCACTTTCCCACCCTCCTCCAGAACGACAAAAACCCGCTCGCGGGAAGCGAGTTTTTTGTAGTTGGGGTGTCTGGATGTGGCTACCGTATCGTAAATAAACTGGGTGCATAGGTGCATGAAAGCATGGGTGCCCGGAAGCAGGGATACCTGGAAGCATGGGTGCATGGATGTCTGGAAGCATGGGGTGGGGGTGTCTGGGTGTGGCTGCCATATCTTAAATACTGCCTACTCACGTCACTTGACAATGACAGAAATCTTCTAAAACGTGTGGGAAGGTTACAGAGGAAGTAGGTGGGTCGGTTGGATTATGGCAAGCAAGCTTTTTTTAGGCATGAATGCATAACTGCTCCCGACTAATAAAAAAACATGCTATTTTGCATCGTTTTATCTTATGTTGCTGACATGTTAAAGCATTGATATATGATCTTTTTTATCGATTGCCTACTATGCGTGCAGTTTTGTTAACGAGTTTTAAAATTGGATTGGAATGGGTTAACTTGACCAAAACTTGATCTATTTTTATCTATTCAAATCGGCCTAGGCTACACCACTTTAAACATTTTTGGACATTGTTTGAAAGCTGCTATGACAAGTTAGTAGCCAAATCAGGCTACTTGGCAAGAAAGCGACACCACAAAAGAAGCAGCATGAAACTAGAAAATTGAATGTTTTTCACATGGCCAGGTTCTTTCCGTTTTTAATAAACCTCACTGAGATTCCAGGCCGAAACCTTTCCAGCCTTCTGCAGCAATAGGGTTTTGTTAAAAACATCAAGGTAAAGTATACTTTGGTTTATTCGAAATCTGTTTTGTGATGCTCAACCAAAACCTACACAAAAATACGTTTTCTAAATTCCAATACTCGACAGGTTTCTGTATAGAATTTGGTTAGTAAAAAGTGGCTCTCAAGTGCAGACCTGTTTAGCTGTTAGGTCATCAACTGCCGCTCAATTTAAATTTGTAGGCCTATTGGCTGTGGCTCATTATTAAGAAGTTATGGGGAATTTTAAGGCACGGTAATAAAGTAAAACTAAAAGACATTAGAACTACGATTGAGAAACAATTTACGTGGATAGGTTCAAATACCATTAAAAAAATCAAATACTGATACTTTGTATGCCAACATCAAAAACTGGCCATATCCAGCCAGAAATGGGCCAATTTTTGATATAACAGGATCTGGCTTGAGCCAGGTCTTCCGTAAGGGTAAGTTTAGGGTTATAATTGACCAAAACCTTTGATTGCACAAATAACTTTTTAATAGTTTCAACATATTTTGTACATTCTTCCCCATACCCATTTAACTTTGGGGCTTAAAAGCCTTGTATAGGGGCCAACTTGTGCTAGGTTTGGTCAATACTTTGAGTGGTTAATAAAACCAAAAAAAAACTTTGTAACACTGGAATATTTGTCGGGTGTGGCACTTTTACAATAGCGTGGATCACTTCCGGGAGAATATGCATGGCATCTCTATCTATGATACAGCTTAAGTATTTTAAACTGGGCTGCGAAAATTTGCATTTATCGATCCGTAGGCGGAATACGTAGTTTTACAGAACTGTAAGCAATTCATGTAAAGATTTGTCATGTTCTTGACCTTTCCCCTTGACTAAAATATCATTGTAAAAAGGTTGGCATCTCGGAATTTTGGCTGTAATGCAGGTCATTAGGTGTTGGAATATTCTGGGACTGCTGGCCAACTCTAAGGGGGACCCTTAACCACTTGAACAAGCCAAGCAGCGTGTTTATTATTAATGGATCTTGCGATTCTTTATCCAACTCAATTTGCGGTAATGCATCCTTGAGATCGATTAGGCTAAATGTATCACAGCCAGCCAAATCGCTAAATAACACCACAGCCGTTGGTTCAGGATAGTGATCAAGCTGTGGATTTACTGTTGTACTGTAGTCACTAACCACATGTATTTGAACGTTTGGTTTATGTACGATCACGATCGGAGTAGCCCACCTGCCAATCGTGACTGGTTCTAATATTCCCAATGCTACGAGATGCTTGATTTCTTTGTTAACTCTTTCGTTTAACGCTAAAGGTATAGGCCTGACTTTTTAGTAAATAGGCTTGGCTTCAGCCTTCAACTGAATTTTTGCTTTGTAGCTCCTGAACCTTCCCAAACCACGTTGGAAAACTTCAGGATATTTGGCGTCAATTTCATTGCTATTTATGTTTGATTTTACAGCTTTCTCAGTTTTGCAACTTTTAATGCTGTCATTTTGTAAAGACTAAAATTCATCCATTTTGATTTTAAATCTACAATTCCAGTCTTTTCCTAAAAGCAGTGGTCTCTCTCTCTCTTCTCCTGAGACTATCGTGTCAAAATTTTTAGTTTGGTCACCGATTTTTAATTTGACCTTGATAATTCCAAGTAATTTGTCAGGCTCACCATTTAATTTTTTCACGGTGAAACCACACTGCTGTAGTTTAAGTCAGTCTGAAAAATAGTGCTCGAACCATGAAATGTAATAATGGTTCCGTCACAACCATTGTCCAGTTGCAATGATAATTTATTGTCATTTATTAAACAATGAATCCACCGTTTTCCTTTTTAACGTAGTTCGTCGTGCTATTCAAATTTCGAAAAATAGCCACTACCGCTCTCAATTTCAGATTCGGTTCACTTTCAGATTCAGCACTGGTCGATTTGTTATTGCGTTGAAGTTGTTTACCTTTTTGTAACCATATTTATATTTAGACTTCTGTGAGCTTTTGTCTTGAGCAGGGGTTTCTCAGATGTTGGCGCTGTTTACGATTGTCACTCGTTTTTTTCTGACAAATGACTTTTAAATGACTCTTCTCATGGCAATGCCCACAAGAATACTCTTTGTTCTTACATCTCGAAGGGTATGTCCGAATTTCCTGCAACTAAAACACTGGATGTCCGTGCTTTGTTTTGTTTTAACACTCGTTTTAAATCTGCGTTTAACAAAATTTGTTGTAACGGAACCCCCCACCCCCAAATTTCAAATTGGTTTATCTCTGCAGATTGAAGTGATAAAACAAGTTAGGTACATTTCTTGAGTGCTAATGTTTTTTTTTAAGAAACTCACAATGGTTTAATTCTGATCGTGCACCCCCAATTAGGAGATCCTGGATCATTCCTTTCACTTCTGTGCATGAATGGAAGTTAAAAAACTTAGTTATTGTTTTGAGTGCTGAAAAAAATACACCGATAGACTCCCCCGCCTGTTGGTTCTCCTAAAAAACTTTCAATCGTTTTGACACAATACTAAGACTGTGATTCAATGTTATCTAATACTGCCTTGACTAAGTCATTATACTCTGTAGCACTTGATAAAGCTGGGACCAAAATATTGAAAATATTGAAAATTCGCGGCCCACACTTGCCACCAAAACATCTATGCGATAGTCATCACCTATCCTTTTTGCTTTGAACAAATAGGCTAATCGTTGCGTATATATATCCCAGGAGTTAAGCTTGCTGTCAAATCGCTCGAATAAACCCTTAGGTCTCGCGGGGGTCTCTAATTTTGATTTCTCAATCAACAATGAAAACAATAAAAAATAATTAAAATTCTCCCCTCTTTTGAAAAAAGTGAAGTCCCTTCTTAACAAATAATGAAGCAATCCATTTAGTTTACAGGGTTAAAAATTACCTCGTCCCTATTAAATCAATAATTAATTTAATAATAAATCGGTTTCCCACCCGAATTCTATTATACTAGCCAAATAATTTTATCAATATAGCTTTCAAAACATACATTTACTAAACTAACATAATATATATTGCAATTCAACACTAACACGTTTATGATCCAACTGACAAGTGATTTTCAACAACGCACACATTTAAATAAATAAATACTAACAAGTTTAACTAACGTACTACCATGAATGGTTTTCAAACAACACACCAAGCATGTATAATTAATTGTACATGACAAATTGCAGTAAACATGGAGGCAAGTCTTAACACCGGACAGCCAAAAATAGTCGTGTGTGATTCCCCTTTTTAGTAATAGGAGTGAATCGACGCCCTCAGGTTGTAAGAGACAGGACTTTGCTAAAATATACTCATTAAATGTTCATACAAACAAGATTAAACAAAATTAGCAACTACACGATATTACTAAAATAAATTCTTGTCGTAAACATTCACCGAATCACCTCAAGTTGCACAAAACAGCAACACAAAGTTAGAAAAATTTTAAATCCATCCTTACCGACGACTAATCTACTTGCCAGACAGAAAATTTTGCTCACTGCCAAGCTAAAGCTAGAGCCAGTCCAGTAAGAGAAATGTTAAAATTTTAACTAACTAATCCCATCTTCATAGCAGAGTTAGCCTGCTTACGACTAGAAACGATTAACATGAGTAACTGGGTAAAAGAGACATGATATTTATCCAACAGAGTATTTATACATGAGAGGTAGTCAGCTGATCAGAACAGTTGACTAAAAGTTAATCCATTACAGCATCAAAAGGAGTGCGCATGCATCCACTAGGCTTTAGTGAATGACGTCACCAGAACGTTATGGTATGACATGGGTATTGTGGCAAAATACACCACATCCTACTTGTTGTAACAGGACTGAAGTAGAAAAAAGGTAGTTTCATAAACCCCCGAATAATTTTGAACCTTACAGTAGGTTGGTATGCAATCTGTACAATTTGAAAGTCCGAATTATAATAAGCATTCGCTATAGCATATAGAACTGGTAAGGCCTTCATGAATTTGTGATGAACCGATTCAACCACGTCAATGTTTTGATAAGAGAAGAGCATCAAACTGGACTCAAGTAAAAGTCGGACAAAGATCTTAAATACCCATACTTAAGTAGAACAATTTCTGGGATATAGGTGCATATAGGTGCATCCCGATAAATGCTCGTAGTTTTGTTGCAAATATGGTCGACACTCATTTGCTACTAGCGTGCCACATCTTGTCAAAACGTGGTTCACTGCAGCCATAACCGACTCCATTGTGACTAGGATCAATTAGAAAATACAGGAGTACTTTGTACGAACCTTGCATGTTTTCAGAGGAGCCAATAATTAGTTTCACTTTGTTATTGGTTACATTCCAGACGATTATAATGAAAATGTGATTGGTAAATTTTATAAATACGGCCATAATTGCAAATTGTTCAAGTGTAGGAAATTTTAATATCTCTATTGGCCCAGAGCCATTAACAATATTTGTAACTAGTTCTTCCATCATATTGTGGGCTGTGATTTAATGTGAGACAAAAATATTTTATGACATCCATGTTACCTACAACAATGAGATGAGATTGGGGCTTAGTGACCATAAAGGGCTGACATTTAATGTACAACAACAAATATAAGTTGAGACGAAAAACAAGTTCTATTAAATTTACTGAGTTGCACACTGTTGGCTTTGATTGACAGGGATTTCTATCTTAAAAACACGAGTTGTGTTGATGTGGCATGGGCCGTACTTATAGATATTATCGGAAGGAAAGTATTTTTTTTGCATTCATCAAAATCGGAAACTATCTTGTCTATTTCCATCAAAAAACATGGTAAAGCTCGTCCACAAAAAGATAAACCTGTGGCATCACTACAGATGTGATTTCTCCACCACAAACCTCTTGGTTTATAAAGGATGACAGCGGTATACAACATAAAAGTAAAAAAAAAATGGTAAGAAATCCGCAGATGAGCAAGCAATTTTAACTGAAGGGAAATGTAAGTGGCCGTTTATTTTCATCAAACTACGAGATTCTTGTGTTCAATTACACCTTTCCAGGTAAATACTGACTGCCTCACAGTCAAGGCTGATGTATTAAGTTTTTTTATTCAAATAACGGAATTGTTGATAATGACATCATTCCTACAGCAGTACAAGCATCCGAAAATGATATGTATAAATATAATTTCTACTCCAGATGTGGTATTTTCTGTTTTTAAAAGCCCAGTCATGCTGTGGGTCCTGAAGAATTTTCGAACAAATTATTGTTCCGTTGGCAAAAATCTTTCCTTCGGCTATGGGAACACTACCACGTCTACAGAACAGTAACGTGATCTTGTCTGCAGTACAGAATCGACTTTATTTTTGATTGGTCCCTTAAATGGCAGCTTCCTCTCTTCTCTGATAAGTCGCATAGTTTCGCTATTGGTGGATCATCTAGCAGCTTTAATTATTTTCTGGGTGATTCCTGCCTGAGGGAAACTTTTGACAGTTTCCGCGATCTTAGCGTCTGGTTTCCGAACGATTTAAAGTTCACCACTCACTGTATTTCTATTGCTGCGGTAGCCAGTCGCAGATCAACAATGGTTCGTCATTGTTTTAACTCTGGAAACCATAACACCGGTGTTTGGGCTTACAAAGCCTTTGTCAGGCCACTGCTCGACTACGCCAGTCAGGTCTGGTCACCTAACCTCTTTAAGGATATTGATCGGATTGAAGCCGTTTAAAGGAAACATGCTGAGGGCTTACCCGGCATGCATTCTGTGCTGGACAGTCAACGACTGCGTCTTCTCAAGCTGGATACAGTTGAGTGCAGGCGCTTGAGGGCGAACCTGGTTCTAACTTTTACGATTGTGCATTCCATGCTCCCTTTAGAACTCCCATTTTTCAAAATTAACTTGTTCTCGTGGTAACTGTTTGAAGCTCGTCCTTCCGAGATTTCGCCTAAATTCCCGGAGGTTCTTCTTCGCTTTGAAAGTGGTACCTCTTTGGAACTCTCTTTATGATTCTTTGGTTACTGGATTCCTCCAAGACACGTCTAACCACCTCAGTCCTTCGCCCTTTTCATTTGCGCCTCGACCATTATTCTTCGCAGACGAGTAGTATAATAATAGGGGATTCGACCACAGACAGGAATCACCAAGATGGCTGCCCCCATGCAAACCGGAAGTGCCGCCATTTTCCAAGCGGGTGGTTGCTATGGTAACCGGAGCGGAACCGGAAGTGCCACCATTTTGGATGACGTCACTTCCTGTCAGAAGTGGAACCGGAAATGGTGTCATTTTCCTAAGATGGCCCCCGGTTTCAGTATCAATTTTCGAAATTATAAAAATATGCCCATAAATCGGTAATCGTTGGTCCTAGAGCAAAACGGATCGAAATTCGGGCACCCTTTGTGGAACCCCACCGGGGGTCCCAGCCTACTGCTGGCCCACCCAAAACTAGGGTACTCGAATTTTGGGAGTTGGCCCACCCTGGTAACTCAGGAACCGCTAGTCCTAGAGCAAAACCGTTCGGGATGTGGGTACCCCAGACTGTACCCTACACGTGATCCTCCCACGGAAATCGAGTACCATCATTTTTGGCAAGTTGGCCCTCCCTAATAACTCGAAAACCGATGGTCACAGAGCAAAACTGTTCGGGATGTCGGTTCCCCGGGCTGCATCCATCCTACGCATGTGCCTCCCGGAAAGTCGGGTACCATCATTTTGGGGAAGTTGGCTCACCCCGATAACTCGGGAACTGTTGGTCCTAAAGCGAAACCGTTCGGGATATGGCATCCCCTGACCATGCCCTACATGTGGCCCACCCTGGAAATCGGGTACTCGAATTTTGGCAAGGTGGCCAACTCGATAACTCGAGAACTGCTGGTCTTAGAGCGAAACGGTTCGGGATTTGGCTTTTCCGGGCAGTGCCCTATGCGTGAGGCTCCCTGGAAATCGGGTGCTCGAATTTTGGCAAGTTGGCCCACCCCGGTAACTCGGGAAGGGTAAGTCCTAGAGCAAAACGGTTCGAAATCTGGTCTCCCTTAAACCCCAGACCTCGGCAACTCCATCTCAAGGCTGCCGCTGAGTCCATTTTTTCTGTTTTCCCCGTATGATCGGGTACCGAGCCGCTCCACAATCTCGAACAGATTAGTGTACCCTTCATTAAAATAATACAGTACAGCCAAGCAATATTGCTCGCACAGTATCTCGTCGCTCGCTTGTATCTTCCTCGGGTTCCAGACAATTTTTCTGTTTCCGAGGTAAGTGTAGAGTTCCGAGGGTGGTTTTAGCCGAACGAATCGACACAAACCGCCTTTAGGTAAACCGCAGTCCAGTGAGTTCCACCCCCGTCTCTCGAGTCCTGCAGATTCAGTATACCGCATTTGGATGCTCTGGGACGCGCGCGGCGAAGGTCTTTCGAATAAATTCCTTTGAATGTGCGGATCCCCAGCGTTTTAGCATATCCGACGAGGTCCAAGGTCTTAAGCTTGAGTGATAACGGTTTGGACCACAAACATTGTGGCAGCCATTTTGGCTCTAATATCACTATTTTATATAGCAAAAACTTCATTGGTTTTTTTCGCCTCTTCTTTTTTTGTGTAATTATTTATACTCCTGATTTGAGGCCAGGTGGCAAAACTATCCACGGGCGCTCGTAGAGATTAGTGTTGAATTTGTTCCCGGAGCACTGGGCAGATCACATGACAGGAGCACAGGGCGGGAATCACGTCGATGAATGGTTACGAAAAATGTTCAGAATTAAATTTTACACACAATGGAAATTGTAACATCACTCGCTTGGCCTAGTAATTGTGATCGTCAGAACTCAATTACATGCCTATAGTAGGCTACTCCCACATTTTTAGCCCCATTATGAGTAACTTCATCAAGATAACTGGACGAATGATTGCACATCAATATTACAAAATCTATTTATATAAATCTGTAAAATAAAATCTACATATATGAGATAATTTTCTATACTAATGTATCGTCAAGCGGCAACCACTTTGATAAAAGCTCCCAAGGGTCGAAAGTTTGGGAATATTTTAGTGTTTTGGTGAGAACAAGTAACCGATCCTGTGATTTTTAAAGATTTGATTAGCTTTATTAGTTAGGCCTATCCATAATTCAGTTGGATTTTCTGCCACACTCAACAAGAAACCTTTTAACTCTAGAATTTGAATTTGAATTTATTCTAGGGCACAGGGCCCCAGCCCGAAGCCGTACGCCCAACAAATACAAGGACTCTGTAAAGCACAACAATCACAAAGGCAACAATAGGTTTCGTTCTGTATTGTTGTCGTACTGTACCGTTTCGCTCTGGGACCAACAGTTCCCGAGTTATTGGGGTGGGCCAACTCCCAAAATTCGAGTAACCCGGTTTTGGGTGGGCCATCAGTAGGCTGGGACCCCTGGCAGGGGTCTTGAAATGGTGCCCAAATTTCGATCCGTTTTGCTTTAGGACCAATGGTTACCGAGTTATGGGCATTTTAAAATAATTTCAGGAATTGAAACTGAAACCGGGGCCATTTTAGGAGGCATTTCTGGTTCCGCTCTTCAAATTGGAGGCGTTTCCGATTCCGCTTCCGACAGGACGTCACGTCATTCAAAGTGGAGGACCGGAAGTGACGACATGAAATTCCAAATTGATGACCATCAATTTGGAAGGTCATGACGTCACATCCGGTTTGCATGGGGGTGATTCCTGTCTGTGGTCCTGTCTGTGATTCCTGTCTGTGATTCCGGTCTGTGGTCGAATCCCCTATTATCATACTACTCAAACGTAATAAACTTTTTAACTGGGTCTGCAGTTAGCGGTTTGGCGACGAATCCTTGCACCTGCCTTCTGCCCCTCTACGTGCAAATGAAATATATTATTATTATTGTGTATTGCCACAGTCCACATTTTTTTCGAAGAAAAAAAATATATAGGCTCTTCCTGTAGCACCATGTGAATAATGGAAAATGTGATATGCAAAATGACGATGCAGTATGTGATAAAACTAATTCCTATCATAAGTTTGGTTTTCTGCCTGGGTACTCTGACTTCCCCTAAGTGGTCTGACGCATTGGTACAGGGCATTTCTCCAGACGCAATTCTATTTGATTTCTGTCCCGGGATTAATTTCCTCTTGGGATTTTAAGTTCATGCACCTAATCAAGTAACAGTTTAATGAATTGTTTTTGTTCTCTGAAAGGAGTTTGCTTATGATGTAATACATCTGGGCTGTGTTTATAATGTAGTAGGTTCAGTTGGCGATTCATGGGACATTATTGTATGCTTCTTTGACTGGGGAAAGTCGTAATTTTTAGTTATTGTTGTATTTCTCCTCCCTCTGAATGCCTCCATATTTGCGCCTTGAGTGAAGTTCACGTATGTGTCAGGTGGATGGCGAATAGGCTGTTTTAATGGCTGTAAAAAAGGTTGCCTTTATTTTTGAATCCTGTAAGTCTTAAAATCAATGCAGGCATGAAACTCTAAAAATGAATAGTCATTGGATAATTTGTTTAAACTTTTGCCTCCACCAGGAAATATTTATAAACCATTTAATAGATGCGATTAGTTTGGGGTCGTAGTTTCTTCATTGGATCCAACTGTGTTCACTGCATCCATCTTTTTAGGGATTCGTTTTCTGTCTTGCGTGGGGTGGATCAGGTTTAGCCATTGTGCACCGTTATAGCTAGATGTGTATATAGGTTTGCTGATGAAAAGCTTGTTCACAAAAGCTCGTGCTGTTTGTGTTTGTTTTGGTGGTTTCAGATGGTGGTCAGCCGAGTGGGTGAGTGTCTCGTAATTATGAACATCTGAAGCTGTATGGGAGACTGTTTTCACTTCCTTTGTGGAGGCTGCCATCTTGTTTTGACAGAACTTGATTAGTGCCAGTTCGATCCTAGGCTGGGCCATTTTTTTTGAGGGTTCATTGGATCATGCCAAGATCAAGTACCCCACAACCTTCGAAACGAAGAACAAGACAATAAACAAAATCAAAACAAAGAGAACCGATTTTTAATATTGGATCAAAAATAACATTAAGGAAAACGGCAAGAGGACGGAAAAATGATAGAGAAATCTTTGATAAAACGAAAGCCGATGCAAAAGCCGCAGCGAGATTTGATTCTGCCTTAGAACTTGAGCTTTTGACCCTCCATCCATTTCCCCTGTTTCATCATTACCGGACCTGCGTCTTTCTGATGAGTCACCGGTGAAATCGCAGACTGTTGACTTGTATGGTAGTTGTCATCATAACCACAAGACGAATGCAATTTCAAAATCCTACACAGAAAGTATGACCACAAGCGGGAAACAACATTATCAATGTAAATTAATGTCAAGGTATTTTTCTGAAATAGAACCTAAATTGTACCACTTACAAAAAAATCACGACCTGAGCCGTTTAGAACACGATTTTGATCTGGCAGCTATCAATGCAAAACTTGATGTTGTGTTAAATTCGGTTTCTACATTACAATCGACACGTGTACCTCTTACAGACGAAAATTACAAAGGTAAAGTAGGAAGCGGGCAACCTGAGTTAATAAGTAATAACGTGAAACGGAATTATTGTCGTTGTTGTCATAGCCAAGAGCAAAAAAAACACTGTACAATAATATTGCGGAAAACAAAATGTGGCGCGAACGTTTAATTCTTAAATAACACAATTTGTGCATTCCTTGACTCTTTCAAGACCTAATGGCTGTTGACATGCTTGGTCTTGAAACCAGGTTAGAAAACACTATATTACAACAATCCGTACAAATTGTGGATGCCCTTGACATAATCTCCAAAGCGATTTGGGAATTGAAACAGCAAAGTATACCGATTAAGTGGACAGACAGAAAGAAACTGGAAATAAATACGTTATTGTTGTAACGTCCGTTGTTGTTGTGTAGTCCGGGGAGTTCCAAGTTGCCTCCACCCACATCAACCCAGTTGAAGACATACATAATTGCTGTTCATGTAGTATGGATTGGAATAGTATTGAATATCAAAACAAAAATTCCCAGCTGTTAAATGATACAATAAGTAACACACCAGACATAAAAGAACTGACCGTTACCACCTCAAATCTTGGAAGAGTATGTAGAACTCAAATTGACGTTCTAGAAAGAAAAAATCCATCAGCTAAAAACTTCGCCAATCTCAACAAAGGGAAAAGATAAAAATTAACAAACAAATGTAACCTAAGAACTAACGAATCAGAAATAATTCTTGGTAACTCTCATGTGCGTGGAATGCGACTGTGGAGGAGATTGGGCAGCTAACGTGTGTGGACCTTTCCTGGACTGCGTGTTGAACAACTGACCTCGAAAGTGGAAAACGTGTTAAAAAACGCCAAGCCTACTACAACCGTTGTCCTGTGTGTTGGGGAAACAACATTAACAATGATTCACCAACCGATATCGCCAAAGGCATAGGGAATCTTGCTCAAACCATTAGGAATCTTGATACCTGATGGAAAACTAGTGTGCTGTGGATTGTTACCGTAACCGGGAAATCCAACTGTGATTTTACTGTGATTTTATTTACTAGAGCCTATAGACCTTGTGTCATGCGCTCCATCTACAAACCTAAGACTACTTAAAATTACGACCTAACCTAATCTGAAGCTTACTTCCCATAACAACATCAACGAGATTGTGCCATTACAACTTATAAAACGCAACCAAGCCCCAAATCAGCAAGTCCATCCCCTGTCTTAACCTAACTCCAACTGGACACAATGACCCAGCACCACTTCCACCTGGCTCCCACTGTAGGGACTCCTTCCTCTTCTTGATCCATTTCACCACCACCACCACTTTCACCTAGCACTGCATTAAATCCAACTACAAATAGTTATAACAATATTGTACGTACTAACAGTGAACTTTATAGGGTTTGTTGACGGGATCCATATGACGAAACAAGGAAAAAAATTTTTTCAGATGAATTGTCGATGTCAATTATTGCTAACCCAGATTTTCAGGGAAACTGGAACTGATAATGGGTGTACCCTTAAGGGAAAACCAAAGGAAACCAACTTGCACAAGTTTCTGTAAACAAAAACAAGACCCTTCAAGAATTTTGCGGTGCATACCAGTTAATGCTAGAAATATATTTGCCAACTTGCAAGCTTTTAAATTTTTACTAAATACAAATACATATGATATTATCCTTGCAACTGAAACATGGTTAACACCGTCACATACTGATGGTCTAATTGTGGGTAACACTTCATACAGTATTATCAGGAGGGATCGTGGTTGTAGAGCGGTTGGTCTGATGCTGGTTTTTAAAAATTTTCTCCCATGTAACTTTATGGGCTTAGGTCAATCAAGCAAACCCTTATGTGTCAATTTGGTGACTGTGGGCGTGTGATTTATTTTATGGTTCATACCGGACAAGTGTAGTCACGAATCTATCGTAAATACATGTTTAGACATAAGAGGTTTTTACCAACCCACATCACTAGAAACAATCGTCCTCGGTGATTTCAACATGTCCTTTGTAAACTGGAATATTCCATCGGCAAACCATAGAAACAGTAAATTGTTTCTTGATTGTGTTTCTGAACGGGGACTATCCCAACTTGTTACTGAACCAATTAGGGGTCAGAATATTCTTGATCTCATTTTGGTTGAGAACGTGCGGTCCATCTTTGATATAATGGTGATGAAAAATCTGGGTGGAAGTGATCATCACATGGTTGGTTTCAAAATACCTTGTGCCAAACACGTGGACGATATAAAAAAGGTCATGACCATAAAACGTATCCAATAGATTTTCAGCATTTAAGACTAGAGTTGAATAAAATCCATTGGGCTGAGATATGCTTCATCTCACAAACGTGAATCAAATGTATGAACAATTTGTTTTACTTATTCAAAATTGCATTCAAATTTCGAAAACGAAAGGCAATATCAAACAGAAGTTAACCAAAAGATCATTATATCAGCCCTCATTACATATAAGAGGGTTGTATAGCCGTCTGGCTTCAACCACGCACGTCCCCGGTGCAAAGTACACCAGTCTTTAGCCCTGGGATGCATGCAGACAAGTTGTGGGAATACGTGTCCGTCATCCCGCGTGCTGTTGCCTCTGGTGTCACCATCTTCTGGGGCCGTCCATCTGGCTTCAACCACGCACATCCCCAGTGGAAGGGACGCCAGCACCCAAGTTGCGAGAAGACGTTCCGCATGCAGTTGCAGTAAACTACATCAACACCTACACAAACCTTCAAGTTTGCCAACGTCAAACCATTCGTCCTAGACCCTTCAAATTTAGTGTGCACCCAGCTGAAGGAACCCTCTCGACAACCAAATAGTTTTATAGCTCTAGCTCCCATAGGAAAAAATCCCAACTTTTGACGCCCAGTGCTCTGCATTGGTTTCAAGTTCCCCAATCCCGAACTAAACGTCCTAGACACTTCAAACTCGGTGGGCGCCTAACTGGCCATACCTCCTGGACGTCCAAAAATTTCAGACCCACAGCCCAAGCCATTCGGCAACACTGTCTCGGGAACGTCCAGCAAACTGGGATCCATGTAACATGTCCATTGATCAGCTTTTCCCTCGGAAATTCCATTCTCTATCGCATAACCACCCTGCCATTCCTTTCTCATGTTGTTTCCTGCCTTTTTTGTTTTGTTGGTCTGGAACCCGCATGTCGGGCAGCAAGGCGTGGGCTTGTCCGCTTTGCCCCCTAATTTCCGATGCCAAACACCATGTTCGCAACAACGACACGCGGCTTTATCGAAAGCCACACAATTGATGATGACTTACAGTGTCTGGCAATCTGCGGCCCATTGCCGTTCACGACCGGTTGCTGTTTCCGCGTGGTGCAATCACATCCTGCTATCCCGCACCCAGATGCGGGTTCCGCGGGTGTTAAGCAATATTGCACAACGTTGCGTCATGTGGCAACTACTTCTCGATCTTGCGTACATTTGAGCAGCAGCGATGTGCAGTGGTCACGCGTAGCCGTATATAAGGGCCTACCCACCGCATGCGAATCATTTCTTCGACAGAAGTGGGCAAACAGGATGATGGCTGCAGAGGCACCGATGGACGACTTTCCCAGCTACGCCGTAGTAGAGAAGTCTAGGGCCGGAAAGACTCGGAGGCAACTTCATCGGGTTTGGACGGAAGAGCTGAGCGAGTACCAGGACAAGAAAGGTTTCTCCGGACCTCCAATGGGCTACATTGGCAGATGCAACAAGAAGAGCAAGGAGTTGGATTTTTTCATGGAATTATTCAGGGAGACTACAGATTTCATCATAAGGATGACCAACCAATTCATGGACGACAAGGCCAGCAATGCCAAATGCAGCAAACGGAACGTCACGTCAGCCAACGCACTAGGACCAAAAAGCAATGCAGGGACTTCGACTCACGGGGAGCCATCGGCCGTGGCCAACACAACAGTCGAGTCATTGGTTCCGCCACCACGTCCATCACCACCCCACATCACTTACTGCCGGTATTTGCCAATCTCTGGAATTCCGACTGAACCACAGCTGGGAATACCACAACCAGACGTCCACATGGAAGAAGCCGGGTCAAGCCAAGCACAGCCGCCAATGCCAGAAACAGATGTGGCCGAGGAGGAGGAGGACGAATCGAAGTACCCATATTACTGCGAGGAAAATGAGGACTACTATGATGGCAGCAACCAAGAATCAGTCAACGATGAGGATGATTTAGATGACGAACTAAAAGAAACCGAGCCAGAGGACGATGCCGTCGCCTGTCTTACGACGTCCAGCAATGAGCAGGAAGAAGCAGGGCCAGACAGTCCACCACTACCGCCAAGGAGAGACAGTCCACCAAGACCGCTAGGACCAGAAAGCCCACCACGACGTCCAACCTTAACAGAAACTTTGACCACTACTCCCATGCCAATGCAATCATCAGAAGCGACGTTGCTCACATATGAGCCCGGTTGGTCAGTCCTACTACGTCGTCCCACACCAGAAGAGGTCTCGTCGTCCAGCCAAAATTGCAAGCTAAACGCCAAAGCCGCAACATCGCAGCCGTGGCCATTTATGAGACGAATCAAAATAGGACTCTTTCCCATCCCTCGAAGTCTTTCAGGTAGATTCATAAGTAAAGAATCCGAGGAGGTAACCTGCGTCGTTACGTCGGAGGAGGAGGAAGAAAGAGCCACCATAGTGACAGCCAATGTAGTCGAGCCACCACCCCCAAAATCACCGCCACCGTCACTGGAACCGAGTAAACTAGCAGCCATGAAACGATGTTGGCGAGTCGTACTGTACGGCAAGATCTACAGAAGTAATATGTTCACCGAGCAAAAAAGGAAACAATTAGTGTCTCCTCGAAGTGGCAACCTCCAGCAGATGCGCCATGCCAGGATAACCCAATACGTCGATCAGCGTTTCAGCCAACAACAGTCTCAGCCAAGCGCTCCACCAATACAACCCTTAGAAGACCCGAGCACAGTACCCCCAGAAAATCCGAGCACAGGACAGTTGGTGCTAGAGCAGATGTGTGCAGAGGTGGACAAGACACTCAGGGGCCAGTCAGAGTCCTTGTCGTCAACGTCGCCGATCCAGCCAGCGCAAATCCAAAGGGAAGAAGCAGGGTCTAACTCTAGCCAAGTGCCAGCTGCCAAGGAGACACCTTCAACGGTCGTATCGTCGCAAGTCCCACAGCCAGGGAAACAAGCAGAGGACACTTCCAACTCCAACTCCAGCCAAGGCCCAGCAGTAACGACAACCACGCAAGCCTGCCAAACATCGCCGAAACGAAAAAACCACATCCCACTCCCATGTGGGTACCATTAACGAAAGACGAGTTTCTGGCCTTCATCGGAATACTGGTAATCATGGGTTACAACGACTTGCCGGAGATGGAGCAGTATTGGTCCACGTCCCCAGACCTGGGAAACCACTCCATCAGATCGACCATGACCAGAACAAGGTTCAATATAATTTGGAACAACTTTCGGCTGTCTAAGAACCGTCTTTCACCGGTGCCGATCCCCAGATTGCATCGCCTACAACCAGGGAAGCCATGGAAGAGCAGAATGCCAAGGAGGACATGGATGCAATAATGAAGGTGCGACCGATGATGGAGGCCATCAACCAGGCATTCCGCAAGTGCAGGAACACCGGAGCAGTTCTCTGCATAGACGAGTCAATGACTGCATACACTGGAAGATCCAAGATCAAGGGATACCAGCCCAAGAAGCCCATCAAGGTAGGCTTTGAACACTTCACTCTCTGTGACCCGTTCGATGGTTACATCCTCAACGCCGAGGCACACATTGGAAAAAAGCACTACATGGCCATTGACCCCGCCCAAGACCCCGCCAAGGAAGTCGAGAACAACAAGATGGCTCACACAATGATCTACACCGTACGCCATTACCTCAACCAGGGTTACACCATCATCTGCGACAACCGCTTCACTTCGGCACTGCTGTTTCAGATCCTCTACGCCAAGCTAGGAACCTTAGGATGCGGGAGCCTACGCGCCAGTGCTGCCAGAATGCCATACGAGTTCACAGAGGAGTTGCGCAAATTCAAGAAGGAGCACGAAGAAGGAGCACGAACGTGGCGACAGTATCCTGCGTCAGAGCGGCCGGCTACTGCTCAGCATCTGGTGTGACACCAAGGCCGTCCCTCTACTCAGCACCCATGTGGATCCCTTGGCCGTAAAATGTATCGTCGGAAGACTCATCGGGGGCCAGAAACACCTAGTCACTTGCCCACCGGCAGCCACGACTTACACGGAGTGCATGAATGGCGTGGACATGGCCAATCACCTCATCTCCTCGTTCTACGTCGGCAGGAGGTCGATTAGATGGCACCGCTGCCTTTTCTTCCAAAAGCTCAACCAGATTCTCGTCAATGCCAGGCTCAACATGGTCATGGTCTGCGGCCTCGATAGGGCCGGCAATGCTCCCAGCGGACTTACTCATCAATCGAGTACGCAAGACACGCCCCATAAGACTTTTAGCTATCTTGGGTACCAGTCATCGCCACGAGACGAGTACGAGGTGCCGCAGATGCCAGGTGTGCAGGAAGTACAGACAGGAACGGCACGAGACCATCTGGTGGTGCGCCACTTGTCGCACAAACGTGTGCATGGACGAAAGCTCGAGAAGAAGGCACGGTGGACGAACTTGTTGGCAGCTGCATCAAGATCGCCTGGATCTCGATTTTTAGGCTGAACTTTCATTAAACCTGTATAGCTTTGTACAGCCAACACCGAATAAACCTTTTAACCTTTGCTCAGAATTATGTTTTCCCTTTGCCTAACTGTAACTTTGACTTTTCAGGAAAAGACTAAAAGCCCCAAACCTCACTGTCGCTGGACCCGATATTCGTCGTGGCTTCAGGTACTCAACCCGAGTCTGAAACCGCGATGAATGCCAGGTCTCAGGTGACGGCGGGGTGTAGGGTTTTCTTTGGGTGGGTCTTAGCCAAATACTCTGGGTATTGCGATGTAACCATCACCATATGGGGTAACGAAAAAAGGTCAGAAAAAAAAGCCAAACCCTGCCTCATTGCAGGGTTTGGCAAGACTTGGACTTAGCTAAATTGTCTGGGTATTGCGATGTTAACCGTTACCCTTCTACGGGTAAAAAAAAAGCCAAACCCTGCCTCATTGCTGGGACTTAGCCAAATTCTCTGGGTATTGCTATGTTAACCGTCACCATATGGGTTAAAAAAAAGCCAAACTCCACCATTGCGGAGCTTGGCTAGTATGCGGTCCTCTTTTGATTCAGGGATGGTCAAGACCAAGTCCATCCCCTCAGTACAAAGTCCCATTTTTTGGACTTAGCTACATGCCAAGTCATCATCCAAGTCATCATCCAGTAAGGGTCATCCTCAGGCTTGTAAGTAGTGGTCTCTGCCCCGCCACCACACCCTCATGATCCACAGTCATCGATCGCCTAACCTTCGAGACCAGAAGGAAAGACGGGTCTCGGATGGATCACTACACTACGGAACTCGTCGGAAGACACGCATGTCCCAATGTTGGACACCTAGCCACCTCGTCAGCCAGCTAGTTCATGAATGTCTCGTCAAACACCCACTTTAGTGTAGCACTGGCAACGCTCGAAACGACTGCCTTTCAAAGTGTTTCAACCAGTCTTTGCTGCAGGTCCAATAGCTCAGCTACAGTTCAGAATGGTGTACTACTCGTCACCAAAACAAAGCCAGTAGTCCAACTGCTCTGACCAGTTCCAAGAGACCTCTCCGAGCTTAAAGAGCTCACCGCCACTATTGCCGCTAGGTCCGGCAGCACTCTGGAGATGTGCTACAGGACGAACCCACAGCTGACAGCCAAAGCGTTGCCACAAGTCCAAATGGCTCAAACAGCTTAGAACCTTCCAAGCCCGAAGACGAGACCAGGCTGCTCGTCGCCAAGTCTTTGCTGCTGGTCCAACGGCTCAACGCAGTTTAGAATGGGGATCTGCCAGCACGATGGCAAGGGGGATCCGTCGCTCACCACAAAAGCGTCACCACTAGTCCAACTGCACCGACCAGCTGAGAGACAGCATACCCTCAAGGGAACGAGTGCTCACCACCAAAGTCTTTGCTGCTCAGTCCAATGGATCAACCCAGTTTAGAAAGGCATCACAATCTTCACCAAGCAAAGCCACTAGTCCAAATAGCTCCAACCTAGTTTAGAACATCGAGCACAATATCGAGGACTTACACAGCTCAACACCAGTCTCGCAATTCGGTCCAGGTTGACTTACGATGAGTGGGGTCTGCCAGCAGAAACGCACACGACTCTGGCATATCAGCTGCCATATCGGCTGGCATATCAGCTGTCTGGCTGCTCATCGATAAGTCTTTGCTGCCGGTCCAACGGCTCAATCCAGTTCGGAATGGCGTACCACTCGCCACCAAAGCATCGCCACTAGTCCAACTGCTCCGACTAGCTCAGAGACCAATCCAAATCCAAGACACAGAGGCACGAGGCAATCGAGTTAGGATCGTCCACTTACTCAAGCTCAAACACGGCTCAACATGCTACCCATGCGTACCCGTCCATAGCCCGAAGACCAATGGAGCAAGCTTACGGTAGGGCCAAGCCGGAACAAACTCTTTCAGCAGCACATCACCAGTCTCTTTCACCCACAGCCAACACATCCCGGACTCAGAAACGCCCAGCTTCACTTAATAAGGTCAACCCGGGGCACGAACGCACGTGGAACAAGCAAGTTAGGATCGTCTGCATACTCCAGCTTGAACATGACTCAACATGCTACCCTTGCAGTACCCGTCCATAGCCCAAAGACCGACGGAGGAAGCTTACGGTAGGGTGAAGCAACTAAGGTTCAAGCCCTTTCTGCCAGCACATCACCAGACCCATTCGCCCACGCGTCAACGCATCCCAGGGAACAACAAAAAACAACAACCATTTCGCCCACCACTCGAGGACTCCCAATCCAAGACGGAGACATGCGAAGCAAGCAAGTTAGGATCGTCTACCTACTCGAGCTCAAACACAGCCTGACATTCTACTCTTGCGTACCCGTCCATAGCCCGAAGACCGATGGAGGAAGCTTACGGTAGGGCCCAGCTGCTAACTCTTTCAGCAGGACTCACCAGACTCACAGGCCTGCAGCCAAGATCTCGAACCAGTTTTGAGCACAAGAGGGCAGCTCTGAGTCAGCACACCCTCAAGGAGAACGAATGCTCACCACCAAGTCTTGGCTACTCGGTCCTACAGCACATCCCAGTCTAGAAAGGCGTCCCAATCTTCAGCAAGCAAAGCCACTAGTCCAAACAGCTCTAACCTAGTTTAGAACATCGAGCCCAACATCGAAGACTTACACTGCTCATCACCAGTCTCGCAATTCGGTTCAGGGTGACTTACGAGGAGTAGGGTCCGCTAGCAGGACCCACAACCAAAGCCACAACCAAAGTCCAAACAGCTCGACCAGTTCGGAACAGTGTAGCCAACGGACGAAAATGCTCACCACTCGTCTCGCTTACTCGGTCCAACAGCCGGTTTAGAAAAGCGTACCAATCTCCACCAAAGCCACTAGTCCAAACAGCTCGACAAGCTTAGAACGAAATGTCGTACGTAAGGCAAGGGATCCATCCTCAGAAGAAGACTGGGGGATCGTCGATGCAACAGCTGACGTTTGCACCAGTCTTGCAACTCGGTCCGAAGAGTCGAATCCGGTTTAGAACGGGGATCTGCCGGCATGAAGGCAAGGGGGATTCGTCGCTCATCACCAAAGCATTACCACCAGTCCAAACTGCTCGACCAGCCTAGAATGTCGGGGCTACAGTGCTTATCGGCCAAGTCTTCGTCACCACTGGTCCAATGGCTCAACTCCACATCAGATTGGCAGATCCAAGCCCAGGACCCAACGATTCATCATCGAAGCATTGCCACTAGTCCAATGGCTCCAACCAGCTTAAAACAAAGGACCCACATGTCGCGCACACCAACAAACCAACCAATGCTGAGTTATGCCGTGCTCTCATCCCGCCCGGTCATAGCGGGATGGTGATACGCCGTCCAGGTTTGACGGATCTCACACCTAACGGTTTTGCGCCACTCAGGTTTAGTCACAAGAACTAATCCCTACGACTCGCACGACACTGCCATCTGCCCTGGCTGATCGCGTTGCCAATGCACAGTACGAGACCGACACTAGCAAACACAATAACGACTACTCCACATCCAAGTCATAGAGACACCGAAGGGAATCGGAAACTTTCTCGCCACAAGCCCAGTAAACTACCGATTGCGTACCCGCCGCATAGCCAGTGCGCCCAAGAGATTCCGGAGAATCACGGGATGATCAAAGACCTGACGGAGCAACATTATTGGCAAGCCCTGGGTTACCTCTCTATCTTCGCAAGTTCAGTATACTGCCGATTGCGTGCCCGCCGCATAGCCAGTGCGCCCGAGAGATTCCAGAGAATCACGGGACGATCAAAGACCTGACGGAGCAACATTATTGGCAGGCTCTGGGTTATTTCTCTCTCTTCCCGAATCTCGCACTCGACAGCAATGATCCCCAGACACAGAACAGCACACAACCAACAGCAGCTTCGGCAAATCAGCAACATTGCCCAGTAGCTTTCGCCAAATGGGGATTGATTGGGCGGAACATCTTCAAACTTTGTTCGTGGACGAGCCACAAACTCTCTCCGAGCACGACGCTCGGTATAAGTACCCCCCTGAGACCCCAAATGGGGTCAATGGTCTCGGACTTTCGGAAAAGACCAAAGGAATGCTATTCCCACCGCAGCCTTGCAGTGATCGATACAGCTGCACGCCGACCCACAGCTCAGTGAGGGCCGACCCACACAAGGCGGGCCAGACTGGTACCCTCCGGGTTATCCCAGTCCCGCATCCTAGACGACGACGAGGAAGGGGACCTCGCCCGTCTGGTTGGACACCATGGCTTTTCGTGATTGCGTTTGAATTCCTCCCATTAGTAGGGATGATCATTTCCTTAGGATATCTATGGCGGAGCATGAGATGCTTGTCTTGATCCTTCCGCATGTTCACCTACGGAAACCTTGTTACGACTTTACTTCCTCACGAAGACATGTTTCGCACCTCGTTCCAACACGGAGCAGAATGACACGAGGGCGACCGCAGCCACGTCAGTCCGAGGTACTCAACAAGTCATCAAAGGGTTGTAGCGACGGGCGGTGTGTACAAAGGGCAGGGACATATTCGACACGAGATGCTGAATTGCGTCTACAGGGAATTCCTGGCTCACGGGAAGAATTGCAGACCCCGATCACAACCACGAACGATATTCTAAGATTTCCCGTAGTCCTCTCGGACCAGAAACTCTTTGAATCGCCCACTGTAATGCACGTGCGGCCCCGGACATCTAAGGGCATCACAGACCTATACTGGCTCTCTTTCAAATCCCTCTAAGAAGTCGACTTTAGTCTCCTCGGCTATTACCAAGTCTATTTAAAGGCGAGAGTCACGCCAGTTTCGTGCGGAATTAACCGCAAACTCACGCCAGTGGCTGAACGGCTATGCACCACCACCCACTGAATCAAGAAAGAGCTCTCAATCTGTCAATTGTTCTAGTGTCCAGACCGGGTGAGTTTTCCCGTGCTTAAGTCGAATTAAGACGCAGGCTTTACTCCTTGTGGTACCCTTCCGTCAATACCTTTAAGTTTCAGCTTTGCAACCGTACTTCCCCCGGAACCCAAAGACTTCCATGCTTGGCTATGCGGGTGTGGACTCGCCTGCTTGGAGCACTCTAATTTGTTCAAAGTAAAATCGACACCAGCCTGTCGTGCCATTTGTTGCCACGGCAGTCTGATCGTGAGGCTACGAGGACGGCAATTGTAACCAAAGGTGACCAGCCGCCTCGAAGCCAAGATCCAACTACGAGCTTTTTAACCGCAATAATTCTAATATACGCTATTGGAGCTGGAATTACGGCGGCTGCTGGCACCAGTCTTGCCCTCCAATATATCTCCTATGTATTTATGGTCGGTATCACACCAGCAAAGAGAAAGGCCAGCCAGGACTGACTTGTATACGTCTCATAACTACCTCCCCGTGCTGGGAGTGGGAAATTTACGTGCCTGCTGCCTTCCTTGGATGTAGTAGCCGTTTCTCATGCTCCCTCTCTGGAATCGAACCCTGATTCCCCGTTACCCGTAAAAACCATGATAGGAACATAATATACCATCGACAGTTGATAAGGCAGACATTTGAAAGATGCGTCGCCGGTGCTAAGACCGTGCGATCGGCTCCAAATTATCCAGAGTCACCAAATGGGAACGGACCCTTGCGGATCTGTATTGGTCTTGTTCTAATAAAAGTGTTCGTCCCCGAACGTCGGAGCTGGTCGGCATGCATTAGCTCTAGTTTTACCACAGTTATCCAAGTATTATGGTACGATCTAAGGAACCATATCTGATTTAATGAGCCATTCGCGGTTTCACCTTGATTCGGCATGAACTTGGACATGCATGGCTTAATCCTTGAGACTAGCGTATCACTACTGGCTGGATCAATAGGTAACTAATCACCAACGACCTCCTACGGCAGCACGACGGCAAGCCTTATTGCCAGCAGCCTGCATACCCCGCAACCTTCCGGAGAAGGAGAGCGCGACACACAGACCACAAAGCAAGTCGGCAAGCCATCGGCCACACGCAAGGGCCCGTTTTTCCACTACTCAAACAACATCCATCCGAAGCGAAATAAAGCCTCGCATTTCAGCCACAGCTCATGAACTCTAGGCCCAAGACGCAGAGGCACGAGGCAATCGTTAGGATCGTCTGCATACTCCAGCTCGAACACGGGTCAACATGCTACTATTGCGTACCCGTCCATAGTCCGAAGACCAACGGAGCAAGCTTACGTTAGGGCCAAGCCGCACCAAGCGCTTTCTGCAGCACATCACCAGTCTCTCGGCCGCAGCCAACGCATCCCAGACTCGAGGAACAGAGCCACAACCGATTCGCCTGCTGCTGAACAATCCAAATCCAAGACACAGAGGCACGAGGCAATCGAGTTAGGATCGTCCAATTACTCAAGCTCGAACACGGCTCAACATGCTACCCTTGCGTACCCGTCCATAGCCGGAAGACCGACGGAAGAAGCTTACGGTAGGGCCAAGCCACTAACTCTTTCAGCAGGACTCACCAGATTCACAGGCCTGCAGCCAACATCATCTCGAATTAGTTCTGAGTGCAAGAGGGGCAGCCAGACTACTACGTAAGTGAGTCCAGTCGCACGCCGTTTCTAAGTTATGCCTAGGATGTTACCCTTGCGTACCCATCACGCAGCCAGTGTGCCCGAATCATCCAAAGAATCACGGGACAATCAAAGACTGACATAGCAAGATCACGGTAGGCCCAGACTAGGCATCAGTGCTCATCCACAGTACAAGACCAGTCTCTTAAATGCATTCGCCAGCAGTCCATGCACGACACACCCAACCTTTAAGGCTGAAGCCAAAGGATCAAAGGCCCGCCCAAGGATCTATAGCACAAGAGCCCAGACTCCCAAGTCAGGTTACGGCACTGCTGCTTCCAAGCTCAAAGCTCGTCAACAGCTACCATTCCCCGAAATGTCATGCCTCTGGCGCCCAAGTGCACCTTCCGGCGATGTCGCACAGCAAGATCAACAAAGCAGCAGGTAAGTCTCAAGCAACTTCTAAATATCGTCCTTTTGTGTCACGCTCTTTTCGGTCACTTGGACGGGCGGTGTCTCTCGTACCAAGCGCATTTGTGGTTTTTGCATTTTTCTCCAGGTTTGCCCTTACCACTTTGGCAGAACCCCGCTTTCCATTCAGCTTTCAAGCTCTACTTGCTATCTTACTTTCATTTATTTCGTACGTGCAGTCACACGGTATCACAGAACCAAATCATCTTACAGAACTCTCTCAATCCCATCACTTATGGATTCAGGCACGCTGTGCCGAAGTGCGGTCAGGAACACAGCTGCACGAGACAACCGCCCTTCCCTAGTGCATGCCTTCGGCAATGTGCGGGACACTGCTCGATGCCGTAAATGGCGCAACAGCACATTTATCCCTCTGTGGTAGGGAAGAACGCAATTTATATTAACCCCCGGCGTCGCTTTCGGGGTTCCCGGGAGTTCCAGCAAGCAACAAATAAAAAGACATGCTGCCTCTCCTCCAGAGAATTCATCGAGGACCAAAGTGTACGTAGAAGATGGAATTTAGGGGAACCCAGGGACTCCTTCCTTTAAAGTACCCAATCTGGCCAGACCTGCCTGCACCACCAGTCATGTGCCCGAACCATGCGAACAAGACGTAAACACAGACAGATGATGCTAGCGGACTTTGTGTGCCCTAGCCGAAAAAGTAAACACACTCCGTCATCGTATCAGCTAACCCGTCCTTCGTGCCCCCGAAGAAGACGTAGAGCACTCAGACCGCAGAAAGCAAGTCTGTAACCGATGCCACCCCAGTACTCCTTAAATTAGGACACCTAGGTGGTTGAGAGCAATTCAGCGAGTCTGCATGGCTAAATAGAACCCTCAACTCTCAGCAGGTTTCCTTGACATGGGAGAATAGCACATCCGTTTGTTTCGGATGCACCAACCTGCTCTCCCCATTCCTTCAGCCGCCAACTTTTTCCACGTTCTGAATCTCTTCATTTATCGTTCGAAAATAGCATTTTTTCGGCCCCCTTTTCAATGCTCTGTATGTCTCACCAAGCCCTTCTCTCTCCAGTGTGGGTATGAACCTTGATAGTTGAAGTTGACATAGTTTGTTAGCATGTGGCTAAACTTGGTGTTGAGAAGTAATGTTCCTCTATCTCCGTTCGTGAGCGCGAGTCATTTGGACTACTTAGGGCTCCAGAGCACAAGAACATCGGTCGTAAGAGTAAGGTTCCGACCTGATTAGGGTCGTTATTTAAACCTAAGACCGAGATAGAAGCAATGTGGACTCCCATTCCACCCAAATAGGATCGCTAAGGACAAGGACTGCTTTCATTTAGTGCACGTCAAGGTCACGTAACCACGAAGGGCCGATCTCTATCGGGGCTGGAAAGACTGAATGTGTCGGGACCATCAAGTCACTCTCTTCTCACTGAACGTGTCAAGAATCACCAAGCCTCGCTTCTACTGCTTTCAAACCATATCTCGCTTCTACCAACTTTCATTTAGTGCACATCAAGATCATGTAACCACGAGCGGCCGATCTCTATCAGTGCTGGAAAGTCTGAAGGTATCAGTCTGCCTACTGGAAAAAATGTGAAAATAAGCCGATGGCGCAAATAAGAGGCATAGCCCCAATCAAGCTAATTAAAGCTTAGCAGTATTCGAAGTTGCCAAAGGGTACATCACACAAAGACCGGCAAAGCAGACCATTACAAGTTCTAGTTGTTTCTCTCTGGGCTTTCTCTTTCCTCACTTCATTCATGCCCTCATACATTGAATCATCGGGCACTCTCATTGATCAGGCACGCCTTCTGACCTGGCTGTTCAATCAGCTCAAGTTTTCATCATCATTTCTTGGACTCAGCCGACACCAAAGGGAACAAGGGAACAAGGGTTTTGTTGCGGATAAGTATTCATACCTTCGGCACCGAGGAGCGGCATTGCGTGCAAACATTCACGCCTTTGGTTGACAGCCTACCTTCAGGCCGTGATCGGCTCTCGTTTCCAGACCATTTGCGGCATTACCTTTGGGTAAAATGCAACTTGGCGCCTTCTTTTCCCATCATCTGCCGAAGATCAGGCATTCCTCCGGCCAAACATGCACTCATTCTGCCAAAAGCCCTTTCGTACCACATATCTACTTCAATAACCCAAGGTCCGACATGTATTTGGCGTACCGTGGCTTTTTGGTCTTGCCGAGCTGCCCTCCATATCTATGATTTGGACCGCGACATCAGCATTGGTAATGCAAAAGAAGGGGATTCCTACTAACGAAAATGAGATCCTCTAACCCGTGCCAAAGTGCGGTTTTGCGGCGTGGAGTAGCCAAAGCCCTGAACAAATCCTGCTTTAATCGGTTGCAAAACCAGGCTCGGCCCTGCGAGGTTTGAGAGTGCACCTAGCGTTGCTAACCGAAAAATCTTTGACAACCACAGGAACAGTTCGTTTGTCCAGTGTGTCCTCAGACAAATAACCTCGATTCTTTGGAAAATACCATCGACTGATGCGTAGTTCCCACCCTTGCGTCAGTTCTGCTCGGTTCTGCAGGGAACCAACCCAACGTTATGATCAGCTCATCTGCTATTTGCGTGATAGCGGGCACGTCCTCAAGCCATTTGATGCCATCGACACACCTGTTGCTAGCTCTCAGCCCTCGACACCAAAGGGAATTTTGTTGTGGATACAACTTCACTAACTTCGGCAGCGAGGAGTGGCATTGCGTGCAAGCATTCTCGCCTTTGGTTGCCAGCCTACTTTCGGGCCGTGATCAACTCTCGTCTCCTGACCATTTGTGGCATGGCAATTGGCTAAAATGCGACTTGGCACCTTCGTTTCCCATCACCTGCCGAAGTTCTGGCACTCCTTCGGCTAAAAAGCAAGCATTCAACCTCGAAA
>JAHWFP010122460.1:102300-159714 GCA_023313725.1 Lithobius niger
AAGTTCTGGCACTCCTTCGGCTAAAAAGCAAGCATTCAACCTCGAAAGCCACAGCCGCCTCATCTCTCGGCCGAGCGTAGAACCTTTCCCACGTGGTGGTACTCTAGGTACATGTCTTCGGCTAAAATGCGACCAGGCTCCTTCTTTTCCCTTCACCTGCCGAAGTTCTGGCACTCCTTCGGCTAAAAAGCAAGCATCCAACCTCGAAAGCCACAGCCGCCTCATCTCTCGGCTGAGCATGGAACCCCCTCCCATGTGGCGGTACTCTATTTACATGCCTTCGGCTAAAATGCGACCAGGCACCTTCTTTTCCCATCACCTGCCAAAGTTCTGGCACTCCTTCGGCTAAAAAGCAAGCATTCAACCTCGAAAGCCACAGCCGCCTCATCTCTCGGCCGAGCGTAGAGCCTTTCCCACGTGGCGGTACTCTGGGTACATCCTTTCAGCTAAAGTGCGACCAGGCTCCTTCTTTTCCCTTCACCTGCCGAAGTTTTGTCACTCCTTCGGCTAAAAAGCAAGCATTCAACCTCGAAAGCTACAGCCGCCTCATCTCTCGGCCGAGCGTGGAGCCTTTCCCATGTGGCGGTATACTATTTACAAGCCTTCGGCTAAATTGCGACCAGGCGCCTTCTTTTCCCATCACCTGCCGAAGTTCTGGCACTCCTTCAGCTAAAAAGCAAGCATTCAACCTTGAAAGCCACAGCCGCCTCATCTCTCGGCCGTGCGTGGAGCCTTTCTCTCGCGGCGGTACTCTAGGTAAATGCCTTCGGTTAAAATGCGACCAGGCGCCTTCTTTTCCCATCATCTGCCCAAGGTCTGGCACTTATTCGGCTAAAATGTGACTTGGCACCTTCTTTTCCCATCATCTGCCCAAGGTCTGGCACTCCTTCGGCTAAAATGCAAGCATTCAGCCTCAAAAGCCACGGCCGCATCATGCCTTGGCCGAGCGTGGAGCCTTTCCCACGTGGCTGCACTCTATGTAAATGCCTTTGGCTAAAATGCGACCAGGCGCCTTCTTTTCCCATCACCAGCCGAAGATATGGCACTCCTTCGGCTAAAATGCGACCTGGCGCCTTCTTTTCCCATCATCTGCCGAAGATCAGGCATTCCTCTGGCCAAACATGCACTCATTCTGCCAAAAGTCCTTTCGTACCACATATCTACTTCAATAACACAAGGTCCGACATGTATTTGGCGTACCGTGGTTTTTCGGTCTCGCCGAGCTGCCCTCCACACCTACGATTTGGGCCCCTCCATCAGCGTTGCTAACGCAGAAGAAGTGGATTCCTACAAACGAAAACGAGATTCTCTACCCCGTGCCAAAGTGCGGTTTTGCGGCATGGAGTAGCCAAAGCCTTGAACAAATCCTGCTCTGATCGGTTGCAAAAACAGGCTCGGCCGCGCGAGGGTTCCAGGTGCACCTAGCGTTGCTAACCGAGGCAAATGAACCAACAGGGAAGATGGTCCAAGGGATGCCGAACCCTACACTCTCGGGGAGAAACAGGACAGAGCCGCACTTTGATCGGCCAGCTAGTACAACCACTACAGCTAGTACCGCCAGAGCTACAGTGAGACTACTGTCCCTATATACCCTGTAGCAGTGCAGTTAGCGTTGCTAATGCAGGTCAAATTGCGAACCAGAAGTGCTAGAAGTCTGAATTTTGGAAGGTAGATAGTTCTTTCCATGGCCGATCTAACGAGCCTAACCCCATCAAAATCGGACGAATAGTTTTCGAGCTATTCGAAAAAAAACCTGCGACAACTAAAAAATCCACTAGCTGCCCCTCGGATGGCTTTTCCCGCGTACACCCGAACGCAGGTAGGGTAACGCGATTAAATGGTCGGGGCTCAAAAACTGCGCGTCTAAACTTGATGAAACTCGGTGCCAGAGTAGCCCTCGTCCCCGCGCACATTTTATGCCCAACCACAAATCCGTGACATCTCTGTGAGCCGAGCTATTAAAAAAAAAACCTGTGACGAAAAATGAAAAGTTGTCGGATCGCCGCTAAAAGCGGCATGCGCCTGGGGGACGATGCGAGATGAACGGCCCCAGCAGATTAGCTCCGTGGTCTCTACCCTGTATCGCTGGCATCCAAAGTCGCACTTTTCGTAGCATTACGGAAGGTACGAAAAATCGGTTAAAGTGTCGTGGCTCAACAACTGGTCATCTAAACTTGATGAAAGTCGGTGTGAGGTTAGCCCTCTTCCGTACGCACATTTTAAGCCTAACCACAAGTTCGTGCGACCTCTGTGAGCCGAGCTATTTGAAAAAAACCTGCGACGCCCCTTCGAAATAGCATTACGGAAGGTAGGGCCGCGCGGTTAAACTGATGGGGCTCAAAAACTGTCTGTCTAAACATCATGAAACTCGGTGTGAGAATAGCCCTCGTCCATACACACATTTTAAGCCCAACCACAAGGTCGTGAGACCTCTGTGAGCCGAGATATTCGGGGAAAAAACCTGACATGCGTTAGCAACGCTGGTATCGCGTCTAAACACGCGTACCAAGCGTTGCTAACGCAGGAAAAATGAAAAGTGCTCGGATCACAGCCAAAATCGGCATGCGCCAGGGGGACGTTGCTAGATGGGCGCCCTAGCATCAACCCTGTCTCGCTGGTGACCCCAAAGGCACTTTTCGTAGCATTACCGAAGGTACGGAAAATCGGTCAAAGTATCGGGGCTCAAAAACTGGTCGTCTAAACATCATGAAACTCGGTGTCAGGCTAGCCCTCGTCCGTACGCACATTTTAAGCCCAACCACAAGGTCGTGAGACCTCTGTGAAGCGAGCTATGGCAGCATGGTACGGATGTTAACCGTCACCATTTGGACCTTGAAAAAATGGCTAAGTCCAACAACGTAACCTAACCTAATCACATCTATGCTGTTTCTCCATAACCACTCGTGTTTTAGGTATCAATCTTGGTAGCCAGGGGTATTTCGTTCTCCTAAAGCGGTCTAGCCTATCCCCAGGGTGGTAGGTCGTCTCGTTCGTCCGCTATTGACGGTCCGCTATAGGCCTACACTCAAAGCCGGTTTATTTAATACCGCTCCTTCTACTAGGGCTGTGGATCTGAAATTTTTGGACGTCCTGGGGATTGGGGAACTTGAAACCAATGAAGAAACAAACTGTCACTGAGCAAACTATCTCTTCACCATCTGTTGCAGCCTTCAAGCGTAATTGGGGTCTTTCTGACTTGACTTCGTTCCTAAAGAGGCCTGAACACTGTACCCTTTAGCTGCCACCATCCATTTTATTGTTTTAAATTAAACCATTATTTTTTTTTAATTCGTGGACTGGCGTAAGGTGTATCCTTTGCCATGTCTGTTTTCATTTCACCTTCAACTTGGTTTTTAAACTTTTATTATTATATATTTTTTTATCTTGTTAATAAGTGACAATTGGTTTAGGCCAAGCTTTAAATTGCGATGTATTTTATTTTTATTTTTGTTTTTAAGAAACATTGACAATGAAACAGTTTTTCCCCTCACTTGTCCCTCACATTTGGCGATGCCATCGGGGACCATTGTGTCCCTGGTAGGTCTAACCTTGGTGGTAAGGCATTCGTGACCCCAACCCAATACCATCTACCCTTCCTCTGTGGCGAGGCCATTGTCTTCGTTTTAAACTCTTGAAGTCCTAACTTCTGTAATTTAATTTTTTTTTTGTTTTAACTTCGGATGGCAGTTAGTGACCACCAGGTCCTTGCCATTCCGGTTGCGTTTGCAACGAACTTATTATTATTATTATTAGAGCACTGGGCGTCAAAAGTCGGGATTTTTTCCTATGGGAGCTAAAGCTATGAAACCTTTTGGGAGTCGAGAGGGTTCCTTAAGCTGGGTGCACACCAAATTTGAAGGGTCTAGGACGAATGGTTTGCTGTTGGCGAAGTTGAAGGTCTGTGTAGGTGTTGATGGAGTTTGCTGCAACAGCATGCGAGACGTCTTCCCGCAACTTGGGTGCTGGCGTCCCTTGCACCGGGGACGTGCGTGGTTGAAGCCAGACGGCTAGATGGACGGCCCCAGAAGATGGTGACCCCAGAGGCAACAGCACGCGGGATGACGGACACATGTTGCCGCAACTTGTCTGCTTGCATCCCAGGGCTAAAGACCGCTGTACTTTGCACCGGGGACGTGCGGGGTTGAAGCCAGACGGCTAGTGGAAGGAGCGCTATTTAATAAATCGGCTTTGGGTGTAGGCTTGTATAGGGCTAAATATTTCGACTGTCAATAGCAGACGAACGAGACGAGCTACGACCCTGGGGATAGGCTAGATCGCTTTAGGAGGGAAATACCCCTGGCCACCAACTTTCAGACCTAAAACGCGACTGGTTATGGAGAAACAGCATACCTATGGGACCTAGCCATTTTTTCACCTGCTTTTTTCGAAGTGGTGTCGCAGGTTTTTTTTCGAAAAGCTCAGCTCACAGAGGTCTCACGGACTTGTGGTCGGAATTAAAATGTGCGCAGGGACGAGGGCTACCCTGACACCGAGTTTCATCAAATTTAGACGGCCAGTTTTTGAGCCCCGACAATTTAACCGATTTTCCGTACCTTCTGTAATGCTGCGAAAAGTGCGACTTTGGATACCAGCACGACACAGTTGGGGCCAGGGCGCCCATCATCTGGGGCCCTCCATCTCGCATCGTCCCCCGGCCACATGCCGCTTTTGGCTGCAATCCGACCACTTTTCATTTTTCGTAGCAAGGTTTGCCTTTAATAGCTCGGCTCACAGAGGTGTCACGGACATGGGGATAGGCTTGAAATGCGCGGACGGACGAGGCCTACTCACACACTGAGTTTCAGGAAGTTTAGACTGTATGTTTTTGAGCCGCGACTATTTCACCGCGTGACCGTACCTGCATCAGCAATGCTGGTTTCGAGTGTACACGGGAGAAGCCAACATCTCGCGGCTATTTTAGGTGGTCGCAGGGTATTTTTTTGAATTGCTCCGCTCACAGAGTTGTTACAGACATGGGGATAGCCTTGAAATGTGCGTACGGACGAGGGCTATTCTCACACCGAGTTTCATGATGTTTAGACAGACAGTTTTTGAGCCCCATGAGTTTAAACGAGCGGCCCTACCTTCCGCAATGCTATTTCGAAGTGGCATAGCAGGTTTTCTTCCGAATAGCTCGGCTCACAGAGGTCTCACAGACTTTTGGTTTGGCTTAAAATGTGCGAGGGGAAGTGGGCTACCCTGACACCGAGTTTCATCAAGTTTAGCCGGCCAGTTTTTGATCCCCGACACTTTAACCGATTTTCCTTACCTTCCGAAAAGTGCGACTTTGGATGCCAGCACGACACGGTTGGGGCCAGGGCGCCTATCTTCTGAGGCCGTCCATCTAGTATCGTCCCCCAAGCGCATGACGATTTTGGCCGTCATCCGAGCTCTTTTTATTTTCCTGCGTTAGCAACGCTGATTTCTAGTCTTTACACGCGAATCCAGCTTTCCTAACGCATCTTATGGTTTTTTTGGGAATAGCTCGGCTCACAGAGGTATCACAAACTTGTGGTTAGGTTTAAAGTGTGCGTACGTTCGAGGGCTACTCTACCACCGAGTTTCATGATGTTTAGACGGCCAGTTTTTGTTTAGACGGCCCCAACATTTTAACCGATTTTCCTGCGTTAGCAAGTCTGGTTCCGAGTATACGCGGGAGAAGCCAACCATATAAGGGGCCGTCGCAGGGTTTTTTACGTTTTTTTTTAATAACTCGAAAACTATTCGTCGGTTTTTGATGGGGTTAGGCTTGTTAGATCGGCAATGAAAAAACCTATCTACCTTCCGAAATTCAGACCTCTAGCACTTTTGGTTCGCGATTTGCCTGCGTTAGCAACGCTAGTGCACTATCCGAAGCATATATAGGGACAGTAGTCTCACTGTATCTCTGGCTGTACTAGCTGTAATGGCTGTATTAGCAGGCGGATCAAAGTGCAGCTCTGTCCTGTGTCTCCCTGGAGAGTGTATGGATGCCTTCGGCATGCCTTGGGCTATCTTGCCTGGTTGGTTATTTGCCTCGGTTAGCAACGCTAGATGCACTCTCGAACTTCGCGCGGCTGAACCTGGTTTTGCAACCGATCAAAGCAGGATTTGATCAGGGCTTTGGCTACTCCATGCCGCCAAATCGCACTTTGGTACCGGGTAGAGAATCTCGTTTTCGTCAGTAGGAATCCCCTTCTTCTGCATTAGCAACGCTGATGGAGGGGTCCAAATCATAGGCATGAATATCGAGCGAGCTTTTGAGCAGAGCGGTCGTGTTTTTGAAGGGCTCCCGTGTGCAGCCAACCGTGTCAAACCTGCTGTGACACCATTTCTCACTAAAGGGTTGTTGTAGTGGCTAAGCCTGGGGTTGAAGCTACCGGCAAAGTATTACGGCGTCAACTTGTTTAAAATGGTACGCAACAGCACAACTACCAAGAAATCCCCGGTAAAGCCACTCGAAGCAGATTCATCTGCGCAGTCATCAAATGTTACTAAACTTGTACATCCTCAGCCGCATAATTTGCCAGGAAGCAAAAAATTGAAGGAGCTGACTGTTAATATCCTCCGAAATTACCAATGCAGTAAACACTGCGCTCGGCGACTTTGAAGCTAAAGTTATCCTTGCTTTGCGTAGTGAAACTGTCAAGCCAGTGCTTCAAGAACTCGTATCATCAACAGTTAAAGAAGCTACTGATATTGTTGAAGATTCCCTCAACACCAAAATTACCGATCTCAAAAATGAATTACTCAAGGTTCGTAATCAGTTGGATGGTGTTGATATGTATCAACGTCGCCATAATTTACTCATTCATGGTGTACCTGAAGAAGAAAATGAGGACTGTGAAAAGAAGGTGTTTAATCTTTTCAACACTAAGCTTAAACTTGCCATCAATAGTTCCGCAATTCAGCGAACTCACAGACTGGGACAACAAAAAGGAAATGGTAATCGGCCTATTATTGTGCGATTTTTGTCTTACAAGCAGCGGTACCTTGTTTATCTGAACAAAAAACTCCTAAAGGGGACTAGGATTTCCATAACTGAAAACCTCACTACACAACGGCTTGCTTTGTACAAAAAAAGTGCATGCAAGCAAACATTTCCAAGCTACCTGGACCCAGGATGGACACATTTTTGGTCTGATAAACAACAAAAAGGTACCAATCAGCTCGGAGGCTGATCTCAGTAAGATTATTAGAAAAAAACTAATTTTTTTCCGTGTCCAGTTCCATTCCAATTTTATGTTACAGCCGTTTTTTTCATTCCTGTTTTAATAATGTCACAATATTCTGTTTGTCTATTTATAGTTGCTTTTTGCTTTGTAAGTGGTTTTGTTAATTTAGTTTTATAATTTTTTTTTATATTTAATATCTTTTCAACTTTTTCTGTTGTTTACTCTTTTTGTGTAATTTTTTTTGGGTTAATTTTTTTTTTACTGTTCCTTTTTTCGTGTGAAATGTTTCGTCTTACATTCTGTCCTTGTAGGCCTCCCTTTTGTAGGTCATGCCTCCTTTTCCCTGGCAAGGTTTCCGTCATGTCTGTCCCCTATAATTATCATTCCCCCCTTCTCCTCTCCGTCCGTCCCACTTTAACCTCGCTAGTAAGATTTGCTTGGATGCTTGAATGGATTAGGCATTCTTTACCCCCAACTATCCCTCACCATGGATGATGTTAGTTTTCGTTCGTTGTAAGGTTTCGTTCCTTTTAACTTTAGTGATTCTTTTTTCGAAACTAGCCTTAACAGCAGTGCTTCAGAGGATTCCTCCAACGATAACACTTTTCTCGGCCCACAAATGCAAATTGAAGAACATCTTTTGAAATTTCATAACGTATTAAAAGTTTGTCTGTCTAACGTTCAGTCACTGATTCCACATTTGTCCGAACTGAGCACATATGTAATGGCTGGAAATTTTGACATTGTTGCTATTACTGAAACGTGGCTAAAGCCATCAATTGATGATTATTTAGTCAACATTCCTGGCTATTATTTGATTAGAAATGACCGAATTCATAAAGGATCAGGAGGTGTTGCCGCCTACATAAAAATAATATCAAAGCTACTACAATCTTTGCACCAGCAAGCAATGAAGGTGATCTAGAACAACTCTGGCTTAAGACTATTTCTATTACTTTGGGCATTGTGTACCGTCCACCTAGCCTTCCTGTTTCATCCCTTCAAGTTCTTGATAACTTTCTTTATAACTTTGTTAGCGATATTGATGACGTCATTTTAGTTGGTGACTTTAATATTAATTTAATGAACCCTTCCACCCCAGGATACCATGCAATGAAAAATATTTGTAACATTCAAGATGTTACGCAACTGGTAGACCAGCTAACATATTTTTATCTAGTGAATCTTTGCTTGACCTTTTTATGATTAGACAAGAAAATAAAATTAAACTCATTGACTCGGCTATCCAACCGGGCATCAGTCACCATAACTTTGTGTACTTCGTTTATGACGTTCTTGTTCCTGAGATGTCTCATAATACTGTTACAGCCATACTGTTACAGCCATACTGTTACATAATACTGTTACTGTTATTGGAAGAACCTTAACATGAATATGTTTGAAGTTGATGCAGCTAATGCTCCTTGATATTTTATTTATGATAAGCCAACCATTGATGACAAAGTTTCCACTTTGAATAATAATTATTACAGAGTTGATGGATGTTCATGTGCCATATGTAACTTTTAAACCTAAAAAGCCAGCCTCTCCTTGGATAAACAATGATATTCGAGCTCTCATGAAAAAGCGTGATAGAGCAAAATCGTTATTTAATAAAACTAAGAATCCTGCTCATTGGAAAAAATACAAAGTTTTAAGGAACACAGTCAAAAAGACTGTTAGACTCGCTAAGGTCAAAACATTTGACGACCGAATTAACAATGAGAAGAACACTAAATTGTTGTGGAATCATCTCAGGCAGCTACAGGTTCACGGAAAGGCTTTTGGTAATCAGGTTACTGCTGATATCAACCCATACACCATTAACAAACATTTTATTGAAAATCAAAATTCTGCCAACTTCGATCCAAATTTGCTTAATAATCAAATATCTTCTTACCTAAACATTAAACCAAACACAACATTCACTCTTGGCACCATAACTGAGAATGAAGTCGTTGATATTATTGGCAGCATTACCACTAATGCTAATGGTTTCGACAACATTAATATTAAAATAATTAAATTATTTCTACCATTTATTGTCCCAGCTATTACCCACATAATTAATTTCTCTATTACGTCTTGCAGGGTACCCACTATCTGGAAATTAGCAGTTATTAACCCTATTTAAAAAAAAAACAGTAGATCTAAGGATGTTACAAACTTTAGTCCCATTAGCATTTTGCCTTGTTTGTCTAAAGTTCTTGAACGTGCTGTGGCCAATCAGCTCAAAAGCTACCTCGATGAATGAAATATTCTTAATTCAAAACAATCCGGCTTTTGTTTCAGCCACAGTACAACTACAGCTCTTGTTAAAATGTCCGATGATATTCTTAAGGCAATTGATGACTCTAAATTTACTTCACTTGTGCTTTTGGATTTTGCTAAAGCCTTCGATACAGTTAATCATGTTCTTCTGTTAGCCAAGCTCCACGCCATTGGCATTGATGCTCTTGCTGTAAAGTGGTTTACATGTTACCTTACTGGTCGCAAACAATGCGTTGTGTATGCAATAATACCTCGTCGTTTCTGGATGTTGCGTCTGGAGTTCCACAAGGATCTACCCTTGGGCCTATTTTTTTTCTATTTTCATAAATGATCTCCCGGACTGCATCACCAAATGTGATCATCATATGTTTGCCGATGATGTACAGACTGGAAAAATGTTTTCTCTTGAAAATGCTGCCGGTACACTTTCCGAAATTAATGATGACCTTGATAAAATTACCCACTGGTCAAGTGCAAACGGCCTTTCACTCAATGAAAACAAATGTCAACATATTATCATAGCCTCGCCCCAGTTATTTCAAGCTTGTACTCCAAACGAGCTTTCTCATCACAACTCTGTTGCAATTAACAATGTTAAATTGAAAACATCCCATCATGTGAAAAACCTTGGAGTTATCTTTGACAAGCATTTGTCCTGGGAGGATCATATTAGCACGCAATGCCGTTCTGCGTTACAAAGGCTTAGATATCTTGCAAGATTCAAACATTTTCTTAAACGTTTTAACATTTTCTTAAACGTTTTAACATTTTCTTAAAACATTTTCTTACACATTTTTCTTAAACGTAATTCAAAAACATTGCTGAACCAAGTGCAGAAGGTCCAGAACGCTTGTGTTCGTTTTATTTGTAATATTAAAAAGTATCAGAGTGTCAGAGAAAACTTTAAAAAGCTTAAATGGAGTTCCATGGAAAACAGAAGAGCTTTGCACTCACTTGTGATGGTGTATAAGACACTTAAATTTAAAGAACTCTGCTATTGCGATTCACAACTATCCTACCAGACTCAGCTACAGTTGTAGTTTCACACCTCCCCGATGTCGAACTAATAAATACCATTCTTCCTTTTTCTCTCAGAGTATTAAGTTATGGAACGATCATTCGCATTTTAGCTGAAGGAGTGCCAGATCATCGGCAGATGATGGGCAAAGAAGGTGCCAGGACGCATTTTTAATGAAGACCATGCCGCAAATGGTCTGGAGACGAGAGCCGATCACGGCCCGAAGTTAGGCTGGCAACCAAAGGCGTGAATGCTTGCACGCAATGCCGCTCCTCGGTGCAAATGGTATTGAAGGCTTATCCACAACAAAACGCCCTTTGGTGTCGGCTAAGTCCAAGAAGTGATGATGAAAACTTGGGCTGATTGAACAGCTGGGTCAGAAGGCAAGGCTGATGAGTGACAGTGCTCGATGATTCAAAGTATGAGGGCATGAATGCTAGCGGCCCAGCCCTACCGTAATCTTGGTCTGTCGGTCTTCGGGCCATGGGCGGGTAGGCAAGGGTATAGCATGCTGAGCAACAGACAGGACGGAGATGAGGTCTGATGAGTGAGAGCGGCCTAGCCCTACCGTAATCTTGCTCCGTCAGTTTCTCGGGCCATGGGCGGGTAGGCAAGAGCAGCATGCTCAGCAAGTGACAGGAAGGAGATGAAGTTTGATAAGTGAAAGTGGCACAGCCCAACCGTAATCTTGCTCCGTCGGTCTTCAGGTCATGGGCGGGTAGGCAAGGGTAGCATGCTGAGCAAGAGATAAAACGGAGGTGAGTTCTGATGAGTGAGAGTGCCCGATGATTCAAAGTATGAGCGCATGAACGAAGTGAGGAAAGAGAAAACCCAGAGAGAAAAAACTAGAACGGGTAATGGTCTGCTTTGCCGGTCTTTGCGTGATGTACCCTTCAGCAACTGTGAGTACTGCTGAGCTTGATTAGCTTGAACGGGGCTATGCCTCTTATTTGCGCCGTCGGCTTATTTTCACATTTTTTCTGGTAGGCATACTGACACCTTCTGACTTTTCAGTGATGATAGAGATCGGCCCCTGTTGATTACTTGATCTTGATGTGCACTAAATGAAAGTCGGTTGAAGCGAGATGTTTTTTGAAAGCAGTAGAAGCGAGAATTGGTGATTCCTGACACGTACCGTGAGAAGCGAGTGACTTGATGGTCCCGACACATTCAGTCTTTCCAGCACCGATAGAGATCGGCCCTTCGTGGTTACGTGATCTTAACGTGCACTAAATGAAAGCAGTTTTTGGGAACATCGGCCTTGTCCTTGGCGTCAGTCTTTCCAGCACCGATAGAGATCGGCCCTTCGTGGTTACGTGATCTTGACTTGCATTAAATGAAAGCAGTCCATGTCCTTGGTGGTCTTATTTGGGTGAAACTGGCAGTCTACATTGCTTCTGCCTCGGTCTTATGTTTAATTAACGGCCCTGATCAGATCACAACCTTACTCTTACGATCGATAGTCTTGTGATCTGGAGCCCTAAGTAGGTCCAAATGACTCGCACTTACTAACGGAGATGGAAGATTACTTATCAACACCAAGTTTGCCCACATGCTAACAAACCTTTGTCAACTTCAACCATGCAGCATGCTGAAGGTTCAGACCCACACTAGAGGAGAGAGAGAAGGGCTCGGTGAGAGATATAGAGCATTGAAAAGTGGGCCGAAGGAATGCCACTTTCAAACGATAAATGGAGAGATTCAGAACGAGGAAAAAATTGGCGGCCGAAGGAAGGGGCGAGCAGGTTGGTGCGTCCAAAAAAAAATGGATGTGCTATTCTCCCATGCCAAGAAAACCTGTTGAGAGTCGAGGGTTCTGTTTAGCCGTGCAGAACCGCCGAATCGCTCTCAACCACCTCGGCGTCCTGACTGAAGGAGTACTCGGGTGGCAACGGTTACTGACTTGCTTTCTGAGGTCTGAGTGCTCTACGTCTTTTTCGGATGGTTTGGGGGCACGAAGGACGGGTTAGCTGCTACGATGATGGAGTGTGTTTACTTTTTCGGCTAGGGCACACAAAGTTGGCTAGCATCATCGGTCTGTGTTTACGTCACGTTCTCATGGTTCGGGCACATGACTGGTGGTGCAGGTAGGTCAGGCCAGATCGGGTACTTTAAAGGAAGGAGTCTATGGGTTTGCCTAAATTCCATCTTCTACATACACTTTGGTACTCAATGAATTCTCCGGAGGAAAGGCAGCATGTCATTTTATTTATTGCTTGCTGGAACTCCCGGGAACCCCGAAAGCAATGCCGGGGTTTAATATAAATTGTGTTAAACCATAGAGGGATAAATACGCTGTGGCGCCAATTATGGCATCGATCAGTGTCCCACACATTGCCGAAGGCATGCACTAGGGAAGGGTGGCTGTCTCATGCAGCTGTGTTCCTGACCGCGCTTCGGCGCAGCGTGCCTGAACCCATAAGTGATGGGATTGAGAGAGTTCTGTAAGATGATTTGGTTCTGTGATACCGTGTGACCGCACGTATGAAATAAATGAAAGTAAGAAGGGCAAGTAGAACTTGAAAGCTGAATGGAAAGCGGGGTTCTGCCAAAGTGGTGAGGGCAAACCTGGAGAAAAATGCAAAAACCACAAATACACTCGGTACCAGAGATACCGCCCATCCTCGTGACCGAAAAGAGCGAGTCACAAAAGGACGATATTCAGAAGTTGCTTGAGACTTACCTGCTGCTTTGTTTATCTTGCTGTGCGAAGTTGCCAGAAGGTGTTAGCACTTAGGCGCTGGAGGCATGGCATTTCGGGAAATGGTAGCTGTTGATGAGCTTTGAGTTTGGAAGCAGCAGTGCCTTGACCTGACTTGGGAGTCTCAGCTCTTATGCTAGATCCTTGGGCGGGCAAGGATCAAAGCTCTTGGAAGCAGCAGTGCCTTGACCTGACTTGGGAGTCTCAGCTCTTGGAAGCAACAGTGCCTTGATCTGACATGGGAGTCTCAGCTCTTGTGCTAGATCCTTGGGTGGGCCTTTGATCCTTTGGCTTCGGCCTTAGAGGTTGGGTGTGTCGTGCACGGACCGCCGGCGAATGCATTTAAGAGACTGGTCTTGTACTGTGGATGAGCACTGACGCCTTGTCTGAGCCTACCGTAATCTTCCTCTGTCAGTCTTTGATTGTCCCGTGATTCTTCGGATGATTTGGGCACACTGGCTGCGTGGCGGGTATGCATGGATAGCATCCTAGGGACATCTGATGAGCTTAGAAATGGTGTGGGACTGGAATCACTTGCGTAGTACTATGGCTGCCCCTCTCACGTTCATAACTGGTTCGAGATGATGTTGGCTGCAGGCCTGTGAGTCTGGAGAGTCCTGCTGAAAGAGTTAGCGGCTTGGCCCTATTGTAAGCTTGCTCCGTTGGTCTTCGGGATATGGATGGGTACGCAAGGGTAGCATGTCGGGCCGTGTTTGAGCTTGAGTAGGTGGACGATCCTAACTTGATTGCTCTGCATGTCTCACTCTTGGATTGGGAATGCTTGATTGGTGGGCGAAGTAGTTGTTGCTTTTTGTTGTTCCCTGGGATGCATTGACTATGGGTGAACGGGACTGGTGATGCGCTCTCAGAAAACATTTGAACGTCAGCAGCTTGGCCCTACCGTAAGCTTCCTCCGTCGGTCTTCGGGCTATGGATGGTAGCATGATGAGTCGTGTTCAAGCTAGAGTATGCGGATGATCCTAACTTGCTTGTTCCATGTGTCCGTGCCCCCGGTTGAGCTTATTAAGTGACAGGCATATCGGCTGTGGCTGGGCGTTTTTGAGTCTGGGATGTGTTGGCTGTGGCTGAAAGAGACTGGTCATGTGCTCCTGAACGAGTTTGGTCCGACTTGGCCCTACCGTAAGATTGCTCCGTTGGTCTTCGGGCTATGGACGGGTACGCATGGGTAGCATGTTGAGCCGTATTCGAGCTTGAGTAAGTGGACGAATCTAACTCGATTGCCTCGTGCCTCTGTGTCTTGGATTTGGATTGTTCAGCAGCAGGCGAATCGGTTGTGGCTCTGTTCCTCGAGTCTGGGATGCGTTGGCTGCGGGCGAGAGACTGGTGATGTGGTGCAGAATACGCTAGGTGCGGCTTGGCCGTACCGTTAGCTTGCTACGTTGTTCTTCGGGCTATGGACGGGTACACAAGGGTAGTATGTTGAGCCGTGTTCGAGCTGGAGTATGCAGACGATCCTAACGATTGCCTCGTGCCTCTGCGTCTTGGGCTTGGAGTTCATGAGCTGTGGCTGAAATGCGAGGCTTTGTTTCACTTCGGATGTATGTCGTTTGAGTAGTGGAAAAACGTGCCCTTGCTTGTGGCCGATGGCTTGCCGACTTGCTTCGAGGTATGTGTATTGCGCTCTCCTTCTCCGGAAGGTTGCGGGGTATGCGGGGTATGCGGGCTGCTGGCAATAAGGCTTGCCATCGTGCTGCCGTAGGAGGCCGTTGGTGATTAGTTACCTGGTTGATCCTGCACGTAGTGATACGCTAGTCTCAAAGATTAGGCCATGCATGTCCAAGTTCATGCCGAATTAAGGTGAAACCGCAAATGGCTCATTAAATCAGTTATGGTTCCTTAGATCGTACCATCCTACTTGGATAACTGTGGTAATTCTAGAGCTCATGCATGCCGACCAGCTCCGTCCTTCTGGGACGAGCGCTTTTATTAGAACAAGACCTATACGGATCCTCAAGAGTCTGTTACCATTTGGTGACTCTGGACAACTTGGAGCCGATCACACGGGCTTAGCACCGGCGACTCATCTTTCAAATGTCTGCTTTATCAACTGCCGACGGTAGGTTATGCGCATACCATGGTTTTTTCTGGGTAACGGGGAATCAGGCTTCGATTCCGGGGAGGGAGCCTGAAAAACAGCTAACACATCCAAGGTAGGCAGCAGGCATGCAAATTACCCACTCCCAGTACGGAGGGGTAGTTATGAGACGTATACCATGCCAGTCCTGGCCAGTCTTTCTCATTGGTGGTGAGATACCGAACATTTATATGTCGGAGAAATATTGGAGGGCAAGACTGGTGCCAGCAGCCGTGGTAATTCCAGCTCCAATAGCATATATTGGAGTTGTTGCGTATAAAAAGCTCTTAGTTGGATCTTGGCTTCGAGGCAGCTGGTCACCTTTGGTTACAATCTGTCCTCGTAGCCTCACGATCAGACTGCCGTGGCAACAACTGGTCTTGTACTGGGCACGGCAAGCTGGTGACGATTTTAAACAAATTAGAATGCTGAAAGCAGGCGAATTCACGCCCGCATAGCCAAGCATGGAATAATGGAATAGGACTTTGGATCTATTTTGTTGGTTTTCAGAATCCGAGGTAATGATTAATAAGGACAGGTGAGGGCATTCGTACCACGGCGTGAGAGGTGAAATTCTTGGACAGCCGTGGGACGTACTGAAGCGAAAGCGTTTGCCAAGAATGTTTTCATTAATCAAGAACGAAAGTTAAAGGATCGAGGTGATCAGATACCGCCCTAGTTCTAACCATAAACGATGCCGACCAGCATTCCACCGGGTTACACCTGTGACTCGACGGGCAGCTTCCGGGAAACCAAAGTCTTTGAGTTCCGGGGGAAGTATGGTTGCAAAGCTGAAACTTAAAGGATTTGACGGAAGGGTACCACAAGGAGTGGAGCCTGCGGCTTAATTCGACTCAACACGGGAAAACTCACCCAACCCGAACACTGGAACGATTGACAGATTGAGAGCTCTTTCTTGATTCAGTGGGTAGTGGTGCAGGGTCGTACAGCCACTGGCGTGAGCTGGCAGTTAATTCCGCACGAAACTGGTGTGACTCTCGCCTTTAACTAGACTCGGTAGTACCGAGGAGACTATGATCGACTTCTTAGTTTGCGGCGTTAAAGTCGCATGAAAGAGAGCCAGTACAGGTCTGTGATGCCCTTAGAGGTCAGGGGCGGCACGCGTGCTACAGTGGACGGTTCAAAGAGTTTCCTGGTCCAAAAGGACTCCGGGAAATCTTAGAATATCGTTCATGGTTGTGATCGGGGTCTGCAATTCTTCCCATGAACCAGGAATTCCCAGTAGGCGCGAGTCAGCATCTCGTGTCGAATATGTCCCTGCCCTTTGTACGCACCGCCCGTCGCTACAACCCATTAATGACTAGTTGAGTACCTCGGACTGACGTGGCTGCGGGTGGCCCTCGGGTCATTCTGCTCTGTGTTGGAAGGACGGTGTGAAACTTGTCTTCGAGAGGATGCAAAAGTCGTAACAAGGTTTCCGTAGGTGAACCTGCGTATGGATCACTACGGCGTCTCATGCTCCGCCTTGGGTGTCCTAAGGAAATGATCATCCCTAATGGGATGAATTCGAATGCAATCATGAAAAGCTATGGTGTCCAACCAGATGGGCAAGGTCCCCTTCCTAGTCGTCGTCCGGGACTCGGGACTGAGGTAACTTGGAAGCCTTGTGCGAGCCTTGTGCAGGTCGGCCCTCACCGGGCTGCTGGACGGCGTGAAGCTGTATCTATCACTTCAAGGCTGTTGTGGAAATAGCATCCCTTCAGTTTTTTCCGAAAGTCCGAGACTGGATTGATCTCATTCGGGGGTCTCGGCGGGGTACTTATACCGACTGTCCTGCTCGTAGAGAGTTCGTGGGTTGTCCACGAATGAAGTTTAAAGATGTTTCGCCCTATCAATCCCCACTTTGTGAATGCTACTGGGCAATGTTGCTGATTTGCCGATGCTGCTGTTGGTTGTGTGCTGCTCTGTGTCTGGGGAACATCGATGTTGAGTGCAAGAATCGGGAAGAGAGAGAGGTAACCCAGGGCCTGCCAATAATGTTGCTCCGTCAGGTCTTTGATCGTCCTGTGATTCTCTGGAATCTCTCGGGCGCACTGGCTATGCGGCGGGTACGCAATCGGCAGTATACTACACTTGCAAAGAGAGAGAGGTAAGCCAGGACCTGCCCATAATGTTGCTCCATCAGGTCTTTGATCGTCCCGTGATTCTCCGGAATCTCTCGGGCATGCTGGCTATGCTGCGGGTACGCAATCAGCAGTATACCGGACTTGCAAAGAGAGAGAGGTAACCCAGAGCCTGCCAATAATGTTGCTCTGTCAGGTCTTTGATCATCCCGTGATTCTCTGGAATCTCTCGGGCACACTGGCTATTCGGCGGGTTCGCAATCGGCAGTAAACTGGGCTTGTGGCAAGAAAGTTCCCGATTCCCTTCGGTGTCTCTGTGACTTGGATGTGGAGCAGTCGTTAATGTGTTTGCTGGTGTCGGTCTTGTACTGTGTATTGGCGATGCTATCGGCTAGGGCAGATGGCAGTGTCGTGCGAGGGGTAGGGATTACTTCTTGTGAATAAACCTGAGTAGCGCAAAACCGTAAGGTGTGAGATCCATCAAACCTGGACGGCGTATCACCATCCCGCTTTGACTGGGTGGGATGATAGCACGGTATAACTCGGCATTGGTTGGTTTGTTGGTGTGTGCGGCATGTGGAACTTTTATTTTGAGCTGTTTGGAGCCATTGGACTAGTAGTCTTTGGGCTTGCTTGGACTGATGTGGAGTTGAGCCATTGGACCGGTCGCGACGAAAACTTGGCCGATGAGCACTGTGGCTCTAGACGTTCTAGGCTGGTCGAGCAGTTTGGACTGGTGGCGACGCTTTGGTAGTGAACGACGGATCCCCGTTGCCTTCGTGCCGGCAGACCCCCTTTTTAAAGTGGAGTCGACCCTTTGGACCGAGTTGCGAGACTGGTACAAACGTAAGCTGTTCCATCGACGATGCCCCAGTCTTCTTGTGAGGATGGATCCCTTGTGTTAGGAGCGACATTTCGTTCTAAGCTTGTCGAGCTGTTTGGACTAGTGGCTTTGGTGAAGATCGGTACGGCTTTCTAAACCGGCTGTTGGACCGAGTAAGAGAGCGAGTATTCTCGTCTTTTGGCTACACTGTTCTGAACTGGGCGAGCTGTTTGGACTAGTTGTCTTTGGTTATGGGTCTTGCCGGCTGACCTCACTCCTCAGTCAAAGTTGACCGAATTGCGAGACTGGTGATTAGCTGTGTAAGTCGTCGATGTTGGGCTCGATGTTCTAAACTAAGTTGGAGCTGTTTGGACTAGTAGCTTTGCTTGGTGAAGATTGGGACGCCTTTCTGAACTGGGTTGAGCCGTTGGACCAAGTAGTAAAGACTTGGTGGTGAGAACTCGTTCCCCTTGAGGGTGTGCTGTTTCTGAGCTGCCCCTCTTGCGCTCAGAGCTGGTTCAAGATGTTGGCTGCAGGCCTGTGAGTCTGGTGAGTCCTGCTGAAAGAGTTAGCGGCTTGGCCCTACCGTAAGCTTTCTCCGTTCGTCTTCGGGCTGTGGACGGGTACGCAAGGGTAGCATGTCGGGCCGTGTTTGAGCTTGAGTAGATGGACGATCCTAACTTGCTTGCTTTGCATGTCTCCGTCTTGGATTGGGAGTGCTTAAGGGTAGGCGAAGTGGTTGTTGCTTTTTGTTGTTTCCTGGGATGCGTTGACTGTGGGCAAACAGGTCTGGTGATGCGCTGGTAGAAAGCGCTTGAACGTTAGCGGCTTAGCCCTACCGTAAGCTTGCTCCTTTGGTCTTCAGGCTATGGACAGGTACGCAAGAGTAGCATGTTGAGTCGTTTTCAAGCTGGAGTATGCGGATGATCCTAACATGCTTGTTCTACATGTCCGTGCCCCGGGTTGAGCTTCTTATGTGACAGCTGGGCATTTCTGAGTCCGGGATGTGTTGGCTGTCGGTGAAAGAGACTGGTGATGTGCTACTGAAAGTGTTTGGTCTGGCTTGGCCCCACCGTAAGTTTCCTCCGTCGGTCTTCGGGCTATGGACGGGTACGCATGGATAGCATGTTGAGCACTGTTCAAGCTTGAATAAGTGGGCGATCCTAACTCGATTGCCTCGTGTCTCTGTGTCTTGGATTTGGATTGGTCCCTGAGCTGGTTTGAGCAGTTGGACTAGTGGCGACACTACAGTGGCAAGTGGTATGCCATTCCGAACTGAAGTTGAGCCGTTGGACTGGCAGCTAAGACTTGGCGACAAGCTGTGTGACCCTACTGGCTGATATGCCAGAGTCGTGTGCGTATGGGCATTTCTGAGTTCAGGATGTGTTGGCTGTGGGCGAAAGAGTCTGGTGATGTGCTGCTGAAAAAGTTTGGTCCGACTTAGCCCTACCATAATCTTACTCCTTCGGTCTTCAGGCTGCGGGCGGGCAGGTAAGGGTAGCATGCTGAGCCGTGTTCTGAGCTTTGAGTAAGAAGACGATCCTGACTCGTTGCCTCGTGCCTCTGTGTCTTGGATTAGGAGTGCCTTCGCCTCTCTGTGTCTGGGGAACATTATTGTCGAGTGCGAGAATCGTGTGTGAAAGACAGCGAGCCCGGAGCCTGCCATTTATGTTACTCCGTCCGGTCTTTGATCGTCCCGTGATTCTTCGGAATCTCTCGGGCGCACTGGCTATGTGGCAGGTAGGTTTCAGGTAGTATACTGGGCTTGTAGTGTGTCAGTGAAGCCAGCCCGGGGCTTACCAATCATGTTACTCCGTCAGGTCTTTGATCGTCCCGTGATTCTTCTGAATCTCTCTGGCACACTGCCTATACGGCGGGTAAGTTACAGCTACTATACCGGGCTTGTTGCGAGAAAGAAATTCCCGTTTCCTTTCGGTGTCCCTGTAACTTGGATGTATAGTTGTTATTTGCTGGTATTGGTCTTGTACTGTGCATCGGTGACGCTATCGGTCAAGTGGCAATGTCGTGCGAGTCTAGGGATTACTTCACGTGACTAAACCTGAGTGGCGCAAAATCGTGAGATCCGTCTAACCTGGACAGCGCATCACCATCCCACCCAGGAGGGATGAGAGCACAGCATAACTCGGCATTGGTTGGCTTGTTGATGTGGACGGCGTGTGGGTCCTTTGCTCAAAGCTGGTTGAAGCCGTTGTACTAGTAGCGACACTTCGGTGTTGAGTTGTTGGTCCTCGCCTTCCGGCTTGGATCTGCCTTCCTGATCTGGAGTGGAACCATTGGACCGGTGGCGAAAGACTTGGCTGATGAACACTGTGGTCCCGACGTCCTAGGCTGGTCGAGCTGTTTGGACTGGTGGCGAGGGTTTGGTGGCGAGCTATGGATCCCCTTGCCTTCGTGAGGGCAGATCTCCGTTCTAAACCGAAGTCGACCCTTCGGACCGAGTTGCGAGAGTGGCACAAACTTAAGCTGTCCCATCGACGATCCCCCAGTCTTCTTGTGAGGATGATTCCCTTGCCTTTAGGTACGACGTTTCGTTCTAGGCGTGTCGAGCTGTTTGGACTAGTGGCTTTGGTAGAGATCGGCATGCCTTTCGAAACCGATCGTTGGACCGAGTAAGCAAGACGAGTGGTGAACACTCTTGTCCTTTGGGTACACTATTCTGAACTGGTCGAGCTATTTGGACTAGTGGCTTGGGTTGTGGGTCCTGCTGGCGGACTCCACTCCTCGTAAGTCAAACTAGACCGAATTGCGAGACTAGTGATGAACTGTGTAAGTCCTTGATGTTGGGCTCGATGTTCTAAACTAGGTTGGATCAGTTTGGACTAGTGGCTTTGCTTGGTGAAGATTGGGACGCCTTTCTAAACTGGGTTGAGCCGTTGGATCGAGTACCGAAGACTTGGTGGTGAGCAGTCGTTTCCCTTGAGGGTGTGATGTCTCTGAGCTGGTCGGAGCAGTTGGACTGTGGCGACGCTTTGGTGATGAGCGACGGATCCCCCTTGCCTTCGGCCGGCAGATCCTCGTTCTAAATTTGGTTGCACCGTTGGACCGGCAGCAAAGACTTGACGACGAGCAGCCTGGCCTCATCTTCAGGCTTGGAAGGTTCTAAGCTGTTTGAGCCATTTGGACTGGTGACAATGCTTTGGCAGTGAGCTGTGGGTTCGTCCTGTGGCACATCTCCAGAGCGCTGCCGGACCTAGTCGCGATAGTGGCGGTGAGCCCTTTAAGCTCGGAGAGGTAGTATCAGCAGTCTGTTGGAACTGGTCGGAGTAGTTGGACTTGTGGCTTCGTTTCAGTGACGAGTAGGACGCCATTTTGAACTGGAGCTGAGCCATTAGACCTGCAGCAAAGACTAGTTGGAACTTGTAGAAGGGCAGTTGAGCGCTGTCGGTGCTAGACTTAAGTGGGTATTTGACGAGACATTCATGAACAAGCTGTCTGACGAGGTGGCTAGGTGTTGAATATTGGTACGGTTGTGTTTTTCGACGAGTTCCGTCAAGGTTGGATGGTTGGAAAAGTGTAGTGATCCACCCGAAGCACATCTTTCCTTCTGGTCTCGAATTTAGGCGATCGATGACTGTGGATCATGAGGTTTTGGTGGCTGGCAGAGACCGCAAATCCCTTATTAACTAACTGACAAGCCTGATGATGACCCTTACTGGATGATGACTTGGTGACTTAAGCATGTGGCTAAGTCCAAAAAATGGGACTTTGTACTGAGGGATGGACTTGGTCTCGACTATTCCTGAATCAAAAGAGACCCGCATACTAGCCAAGCTCTGCAATGGTGGAGTTTAGCTTTTTTTATCGTTAAAATTGTGACGGTTAACATCGCAATACCCGGAGAATTTTGCTAAGTCCAGATAGTGTCAGACCCCGCAATGAGGCAGGGTGTGGCTTTTTTTACCCTTAAAATGGTGACGGTTAACATGGCAATACCCGGAGAATTTTGCTAAGTCCCACCCAAAGAAAACCCCACACCCTGACGTCACCTGAGACCTGGCTTTCATCGTGGTTTCAGACTCGGGTTCAGATTCACCAGGTCCAGCGACAGTGAGGTTTGGTGCTTTTAGTCTTTTCCTGAAAAGTCAAAGTCACGGTTAGGCAAATGGAAAATATAATTCTTGTCAAAGGTTACAAGGTTTATTCGGCTATTTACAAAGCTATACAAGTTCAATGAAAATTCAGCCTAAAAATCGAGATCGAGGCGATTTTGATGCAGCTGCCAACAAGTTCGTCCACCGTGCCTTCTTCTCGAGCTTTCGTCCGTGCACACATTCGTGCAACAAGTGGCGCACCACCAGATGGTCTCGTGCCGTTCCTGTCTGTACTTTCAGCTCACCTGGCATCTGCGGCTCCTCGTACTCTTTTACTGGTGATGACTGGTACCCAAGACGGCTGGAAGTTTTATGGGGCGTGTCTTGCGTACTTGATTGATGAGTCGGTTAGCCAGTGATCTTCAGTAAGTCAGCTGGGAGCGTTTGCCGGGTTACTGGTTAAGCCTGGCCTTGACGAGAATCGGGTTGAGTTTTTGGAAGAAAAGATAACGGTGCCATCTAATCAACCTCCTGCCGACGTAGAACGAGGAGATGGCCATGTCCACGCCATTCATGCACTCCGTGTAAGTCGTGGCTGCTGGTAGGCAAGTGACTAGGCGTTTCTGACCCCCGATGAGTCTTCCGACGGTACATTTTCTGGCCAAGGGATCCACTTGGGTGCTGAGTAGAGGGACGGCCTTGGTGTCACACCAGATGTTCAGCAGTAGCCGGCCGCTCTGACGCAGTATACTGTCGCCACGTTCGTGCTCCTTCTTGAATTTGCACAACTCCTCCGTGAACTCGTATGGCATTCCGGCAGCATCCGGAGGCTCCCGCATCTGAAGGTTCCTAGGTTGGCGTAGAGTATCTGAAACAGCAGTGCCGAAGTGAAGCGGTCGTTGCAGACGATGGTGTAACCCTGGTTGAGGTAGTGGAGCGCGTATATCTTTGTGTGAGCCATCTTGTTGTTCTCTAGTTCCTTGGCGGGGTCAATAGCCATGTGGCGATTTTTTCCAATGTGTGCCTCGTCGTTGAGGATGTAACCGTCGATTGGGTTGCAGAGAGAGAAGTGTTCAAAGCTGACCTTGATGGGCTTCATGGGCTGGTGCACCTTGATCTTGGATCTTCCAGTGTATGCAGTTATGGACTCGTCTATGCAAAGAACTGCTTTGGGGTTCCTGCACTTACGGAATGCCTGGTTGATGGCCTCCATCATCGGTCACTGCTTTATTATTGCATCCATGTCCTCCTTGGCCTTCTGCTCTTCCATGGCTTACCTGGTCGTGGGCGATGCAGTCTGGGGATTGGTACCTGTGAAAGACGGTTTTTCAGATACCTGAAAGTTGTTCCAAATTTGATTTTACCTTGTTCTGGTCATGGTCAATCTGATGGAGTTGTTTCCCAGGTCCAATACTGCACCATATCCGGCAAGTCGTTGTAACCCATGACTACCAGTATTCCGATGAAGGTCAGAAACGCGTCTTTCGTCAATAGTACCAACATGGGAGTGGGATGTGGTTTTTTCCGTTTCAGCAACGTATGGCAGGCTTGCGTAGTTGTCATTACTGCTGGGTCTTGGCTGCAGTTGGAGTTGGAAGTGGCCTCTGCTTGTTCCACTGGCTGAGGGAATTGCGACGAGACGACCGTTGATGGTGTCTCCTTGGCAGCTGGATCTTGGCTAGAGTTAGACACTGTTTCTTCCCTTTGGATTTGCGCCGGCTGGATCGGCGACGTTGACGACGAGGACTCAGTCTTGCTCCTGAGTGTCTTGTCCACCTCTGCACACATCTGTTCTAGCACCAACCATTCTGTGCTCGGATCTTCTGGAGGTTCTGTGCTCGGGTCTTCCGGGGGTTGAACTGGTGGAGCGCTTGGCTGAGACTGTTGTTGGCTGAAACGGTGATTGACATATTGGGTTATCGTGGCATGGCGCATCTTCTGGAGGTAGCCACTTCGAGGAGGTAATAATAGTTTCTATTTTTGCTCGTTGGGCTCGGGGAACATATTACTTCTGTAGATCTTGTCGTATATTATGACTAGCCAACGTCATTTCATGGCTTCTAGTTTACTAGGTTCCAGTGAAGGTGGCAGTGATTGTGGGGGGTGGTGGCTCGACTACATTTGGCTGTCGTTGTGGTGGCTCTTTCGTCCTCCTCCTCCGTCGAAACGATGCAGGTTACCTCCTCAGATTCTTTACAATGACTTATGATTCTACCTGAAAGACCACGAGGGATTGGAACGTGTCCTCTTAAATGGCCGCAGCTGCAATTTTGCGGCTGCAAAGTTGCGGTTGCAATGTTGCGGCTTTTGACTTGCAATTTTGGCTGGACCGTAGTTCTCTGCTGGACGAGACCTCCTCTGCTGGTGTGCGACGACGTAGTAAGACCGACCAACCAGGCTCATATGTGGGCGATGTCGCTTCTGATGATTGCAGTGTCGGACAATGTGGCATTGGCATGGGAGTAGTGGGCAAGGTTACTGTTAAGGTTGGAGGTTTTTGGTGGGCTGTCTGGCCCTAACGGTCGTAGAGGACTGTCTCTCCTTGGCGGTCGTGGTGGACTGTCTGGCCTTGCTTCGTCCTCCTCACTGCTGTACGTCGTAAGGTAGGCGTCGGCATCGTCCTCTTACTCGGTTTCTTTTAGTTCGTCATTTAACTCGTCCTCATCGTTGGCTGATTCTTGGCTGCTGCCTTCGTAGTAGTCCTCATTTTCCTCGCAGTAATATGGGTTTTCTGATTCGTCCTCCTCCCCGGCTACATCTGCTTCTGGAATTGGCGGCTGTTCTTGGCTTGACCCGGCTGCTTCTTCCATGTGGACGTCTGGTTGTGGTATTCCTAGCTGTGGTTCACTCGGAATGCCAGTAAGTGGCAAAAACCGGCAGTAAGCGATGTGGGTTGGTGATGGACGTGGTGGCGGAACCAATGACTCGACTGTTGTGTTGGCCACAGCGATATCGTCCTCCACGGCCGATGGTTCCTCGTGAGTCGAATTCCCTGCATTGGCTTTTGATCCTGGTGTGTTGGCTGACATGACGTACCATTTGCTGCGTTTGGCATTGCTGGCCCTGTCTTCCTTTAATTGGTTGGTCGTCCTTACGATGAAATCTGCGGTCTCCCTGAATAATTCCATAAAAAATCCAACTCCTTGCTCTTCTTGTTGCATCTGCCAATGTAGCCAATTGGAGGTCCTGAGAAACTTTTCTTGTCCTGGTACTCGCTCAGCTCTTCCGTCCAAACCCGATGAAGTTGCCTCCAAGTCTTGCTGGCCCTAGACTTCTCTACTACGGAGTAGCTGGGAAAGTCGTCCATCGGTGCTTCTGCAGCCATCAACCTGTCTGCCTGCTTCTGATCGAAGAAATGATTTGCATGCGGCGGGTAGGCCCTTATAAACAGGTACGCATGACCTCTGCACATTGCTTTTGCTCAAATGTATGCAAGATCGTGAAGTAGTTGCCATATGACGCAACGTTGAGCAATATTGTGCAACACCAGCAGAACCCGCATCTGGGTGCGGGATAGCAGAATGTGATAGCACCACGCGGAAACAGCAACCGGTCATGAGTAGTGGGAAAGGGCGATTTGAGGGTAAACACACACACATACCCCCCCCCCCGTGACGTCACTTCCGGTCTATGATGTTATCTAAATCGACGAGGGTGGGGAAGGGCATTTTGCTATAGTTTTAAGTCTAGTTGCTGTTGAAGAAAACCTATGAAGCAAACCTTGGGTTTACTGCGAAGTAAACCCAACAACCGTCGTTTACTTCAGGTTTACTGCAGGGGTTTACTTCAGGTTTACTGCAGGGGAGGAAAAGTGCAATGTGCTACATTTTGAGTCCTTTTTGCTGCATTCATTTTATAGGTAGCACCCATGAACCATATTCCAGCCCAGTGCTTTTTATTACTTTTTTTGCGTTTTGGGGTCCAAAATGGGTCCATTGCTACCTCGGTGGCAAAAATGTCAGTTTGCTACACGAGTCTTATTGCATCCACCTCCAGGCGTGAAGGTCAGTGGTGGTGCGAGTGTCTTTTGAGCCTTTCAACAGAAGACACTCACACCCGCACTGGCAATCTGCCGAAATGTTTGCTGTACCCAGAATTAAACTATGATGACTCACATTTTATTCAAAGCGCTGCAGGCTGTCATATTGTAAATCTGTACAGTTTGCTTCCAAATTTGGGACGTACCAAATTTTCACACAATAATAAGGAGATCGTGGTTTGTTTGTTAATAGCAATACCATTGTGCATTATTTTGCTTGGTGCGAGCAAGTACTAGATAGTGCTAGATGTTGTCACATTCTGCCTGTACTAGTGATAATGCCACTTTAATCAGAACCTGCTAATTCATGGGTGAAACTAACTAAATTTCTGGGAAAGGGAACATGGTTTGAAATCGGCTGATGCTTTTTTTGTGTACTAGGGTTTACTAGATAGACGTAATGTAAGCTCAAGGCACTGACCTTTATTCCAAAATATCATGGTCAAGCCCATGAAAAATGACTTGGGCTGAAAATTTAAAGATCAACTCCAATGTAAAATAACCTGACACGAAATAGCAATGGTAATTTTATGCAAAATGACCCTAGATCAAAATTTCAAGATCATTTACAAAAAAAAAAAATTTTAGATTTGGAGGGGTGGTAAAAAAAGCAATATCATGGATTCTTGTTCAATTATTCTCTCCGGCAAAGACTCTGATTTGAGAATTAATCTCAACACACCTATTCACTTGGACTCTGAAAAAAATTACGAATTGGCTCTCCTTAATTTAGATACGTATAACAGCATACACAACATTACCTCGAAAAATAACGAAATTCAATACACTACAGATGCTGGTGCAACCTGGCACAAATTGTTAGTCACTCCAGGGGCTTACGAAATTGAAGATTTGAATAAATTTCTCAAGTCGGCTATAGATGCAAACGGGCACAGCAAGGAAGCCATTTCGATTCTTCCAAATCTGAACACTTTAAGAACCGATTTAATAATTACCGATCCGAACTACGGATTAGCCTTTTCTGGTGACAAAAGTTTGGCTCAAGTTTTGGGGTTTGACTCGGGCAAATATTTTAGAAGTCGAGAAAGTCAACATACTGTCGACATTATGAGCGTCACTACAATTTTTGTGCACGTAGATATCATAGGCAATTCTTACTTAAACAACGACACTCAGCCCACTTTGTACTCATTTTATCCCAATTCACCACCCGGTTTCAAAATCATAGAGTCCCCTCATAATTTAATTTACCTCCCGGTGACTACCAAAGTAATCAGAAGTATAAGAGTTTGGCTCACTTCTCAGACCAACGAACCATTGGATTTAAATGGTGAGATGCTCACGGTGCATCTCACCTTTTAAATCCAATGGTTCGTTGGTCTGAGAAGTGAGCCAAACCCTTATCATTTGAGATCTACGAGTTAAATAAAAATAATAAAGAAAAGATAAAAAAAACGCTCTTGTTTGGAAAAAAAGGGAAAGGACTCTTTCTTAATTTTAAATCTGTTAATAATAAAAAAGCAAACGTATTAACGCCAAGAAATAAAGCCTTCATCAAATTTATAACAACATCCAGAAAATGAGTGTAGTAGAAGATTACTTAAAAATTAACGAACCTCTGGTGTACGATTCGTCGGTAGAATCTTACACTTACCACGAATACAATCCTATTGTTAGCACTTATCTCAACAACGTAAATTCAGAAATCCGAATACATGTAGAAAACCAAGATTTATTTCTGCACGTCGCCAACAGTTACCTCCTGATTAAAGGGAGGTTGGTGAAGGACGATGACTCGGCTTACACGGACGCTGACGTAGCTAGTCTTATTAATAATGCTCCCATGTTCCTGTTTTCTAATATCAAATACCATCTCGGCGATAAACAAGTCGACGAGTTAAATTATCCCGGGTTCGGTACTCTGATGAAGGGACTGCTCACTTACGGCTCGGCGGAGCAACCAGCTCTACTCGGCCAGTGTTGAGCTATGGACAGTGCTGCTTCAGTCGCTGCTGAACTAACAGACAACTTGGGGTACAAACAATGCCACGCGTCCATCATCGTTGAAACAAATCCCAAGGGAAGCTTTACCTTCGCCATCCCTATGAAACACGTCATGGGATTTTTCGAAAATTACGATAAGCTAATCTACGGCACTTAACACGTGCTCACGCTCATGCAAGCGAGTGACACTAACGCAATCTTCAAAGCAGCGGCAGCAGCAAATGGCAAAGTCGTTTTGAATAGCATCAGCTGGATCGTTCCACACGTCACTGCATCTGACGAGCAGAAACTTAACCTCTATAATCTCATCGACCACGGAGCGACGGTGGACTTAGGATTTAGGCACTGGCATTATGATAGTTGCATGCTCCCTCAAAATACCAGCTTCACGTGGCGCGTGCTTATTACTTCGGTGCTTGAGAAACCTAGGTGGATAGTTCTAGCTTTTCAAACTAACAGACAGGACTCCTTAGTCAAAAATCCTGCTGTATTCGAACACTGCAGTTTGCAAGATGCTCACGTGACTAAATTCGGAAAGATTTCCATTTCTCGGCTTAAATAATAATTTTGCCACTGGAGAGTACGTGGGCTTGTACAGAATGGCGCAGCAGTTTAGGCAACTTTGCTACGATAACAACGATTTGAGTTTCGACTTGCTTCAGTTCAAGAAAGCCTATCCTCTCGTGGTGTTGGATTGCTCCAAACAATCCGAGAGGCTTCAATCTGGAATCGTGGATGTAGAAGTCAAACTGAAGTTTAGAGCGGCAGTTCCTGCAAATACCACCTGTCACGCCCTGCTCATTGGTGATAGGAAAATGAATCTAAAATTGGATAGAGGCAAAGTCGAAGTTGTTTATTAAATAATAACGATAATAATAAAAGAGATAATATGGCACTCAAAACAAAACCGCGAAAAAAGAAAGTTGGCTTTTTACCGTTGGCATTGCTAGGACCAATTTTAGCTGGGATCGGAGGATTCGCGGGAGGGACGGCGGGGGTGGTATCTGCCGTAAAAAAAGCACAAAACAATGCAACAATTCTAGCTGAACTCATGCGACATCACAAGCAAGTGGAAGGTTCCGGCTCGAAGAAAAAAAAATTAAACCAAAAAAGAAGCAAAAAAAAAATCGCCCCGTGGCAGAGGTCTTTACTTACGGCCACCCAGGGTTTAATTAACTTTGATAAACCTTTAACGAACTTTGATTTAAATGGATTGGCTAGAGTAATGAAAATTCCAAAATTTAGAGGTACTTTTAGTAAAGACACGCTTCCTTTAAAACTTAAGCCTTCTGGCGAAAATAGAATCGTAAACTTGGAAGATTTCCATGACGGAGACGGAAGTCACTGGATAGGCTACTCAACCATTTCGGGAGAACCCTGTTATTTCGATAGTTTTGGCGACATGGGTACGCCCCAGTCCGTTGTTAACTACTTGGGACCGGGAATTAAATACAATTAAGAATGCGTACAAAACTTTGACCAGATTTGGTGCGGTCACTTTTGCTTATTTTTTCTAAATGCCTTCTCTAAGGCTCGTAATTACGAAAATGTTTTAGATAGGATGAGATGAGTCATCTATTGAAAAGTTACATGCAAATCTAGCTGGAAATAAACGTCTTCTGGGTGAAACTCTTCGAATGTCTCTACCGTGATGAGCAAATTTTTTTCTATTACGTAAGGATTTTCGAAAACGGTAGCTGTCGAATGTTCGTCCTTTAGTTTCGTAATGTAAAGGGCTCTCGTTCCTATTTTAAATTTAGCAACGAGTGCAACACTCGGGTCACTGCAGTATAAAATTGCTTTATGAATTAAACCTGGACTCGTAAGACGAAGCTCGAGAGAGGACCGGAATTAACGAACCAATCGTTCTTTTTTTCCAAAGGGCTTTTCATGCAGAAACTGATCAGCATGAAACTGTTTTCATGCACAAATTTCTTCGTTGCCGCGTCACTCGGTAAAGTGGATTTGCTTAGATTTCTAATCGGTTTGTTAGTGGCATTAAAGTATTCTTTTTGCTCATCTTGTAACAAGCAATTGCTGTCTATAAATCCCTTAGTGACTGCATCGTTCGGTAAAGTGGGTTCGCTTAAATTTCTAATCGGTTTGTGCGTCGTGTTGAAGTATACTTTTTGGTCGTCTTGTAATAAACAATTCCTATCAACGTACACTTTTGAAGCAGCGTCAGCAGCGTGCCGGGGGAAAGCTATGTCCTTAATTTGCTTCTTCCTCGCGTAGAAATTCCCGTCAGCATCATCTACGTACAACATATTTTTTTTCCATACTAGAAATGGCGGAAGCCAACTCGTCGGTGAGAAGAGTAATGGCAGGAGGCAGGTCGGTTTTAAGTTTCTGAATGTCCGTTGCCAGAGTACCGATCTGAGAATAATTTACCGCATCTTCAGGTTCGATAGCAGCTCCTACTTTAGTTACACGCTTGCTTTGCATGTCGTAGTTGTTTTCGGGGGTTAAAACGTATCCTAGTCCCGGCTGTCCTCTCGGACCGACTCCCATCACTTCACCCACTTCCCCCTCGTCCTTTTCAATCCTTGTCCAAACTTATTAACCGACATCTTTTATTTAAATACGAGAAATTTAAAAAACGTGCCGATGAGGTTTATTTCTAAAAAAAAAATTTCTCGTCTATAATAAAAGGAAGAACCTGAAAATAAAATAACATTAACCTCAAAATAAATAATAATAATAATCTCAAAATGTCTCAATCATCTTGGCAAACAAATCTTTCGAATCTCTTGCAAAAAAACTTGCTGAAAGTTAAGAGCGAGAATGGTACAAAGTTAAACAACGGTATAAAGTTTTCCTTTTCACCTTCCATCCAATTTAAAGATTTAAAGGGTTTGGGAAATCCCATTTCGGACGAAAAATCAAAGTATAAAGGGTGGATTTCACCCATCGACCCAGAAACTCAAAAAGTGTTGAAAACTCTTAAACGCTATATTTGCAAGAAACTGGAGATCAACTTTGACGAGCAAAAACCCGCATCCGTGCCTATGTTCAATTATCCCAATTCTATGCACGCAGCTTCCTCCTGTTATCCTCATTGTGAAAAGGCGAACGAAGGTAACGGAGACAAACCGCTGTGTCTTAAAACTTGGGTGTACGAGAATATTCACAAAACTAGTGGGAAACTTAACAAGAATGTTATCGACAAACCCTGGTTTAACTTGCCGTCTTACAGCGCTCTAAACTTGACGGAGGTCACTGGCAAAATTACCGCGGTGTACGTCACCGACGATTCTCCCAGAAACGTGAAATTGAGGTGCAACGTGGACTTTGAAGTAGCTCATTCCGATACTTCCAACGACAAATTTTCCGACGAAGACTTTATGGGTTTGGTATCTCTGTAAACATTAAACAAATGTGTAAGTAAATAAATAAGTAAACAAAAGCTATGGAAAATAAAAACTACGACTTTTTTGCACCTAAGAAAGAACCTAAAAATCATCCATTCCTACCTTCGAATATCAGATGTTTAATTATAGGGCGCGCAAATTGCGGAAAAACTAACTTGTTGTTTAATTTTATCTGTAACAAAAGATAGCTCGAATACGACCGGTTATTTATTTTCAGCAAAACTTTATGTCAACTAAAGTACAAAGCATTGGAGTCTCTGTTTGCCGAAATTGAGGAAAAAATACGATGGAATGTTGCTTTTTTTCACGATTCTCAAATTGATTTAATTCCGCCCAAAGAACTGGACCCAAACTTTAGAAACCTGATTGTTTTTGACGATTGCCTTCTAGACAAACAAAAAAACATCGAACGTTACTTCGCGCAAGGGCGTCATTCGAACGCCGATGTTTTTCATTGCAGTCAGTCCTACACGAGAATTCCTAAACAAGTGGTCAGAGACAACGCAAATTTATTAAACCTTTTCCCCGTCGACGAGCTCAATTTAAAACACGTTTACGAAAATCACGTTGGGCCCGATATGGAATTTTCGGACTTTAAAACTTTGTGTCAAAATTGTTGGAAAACGCCTTACGGGTTTTTATCAATAAACAAAACGTTAAACGAAGGGAGATATAAACGTACGTTTTTGCCTATTAAACAAAAGAATGGAGACAAAACGAGAAATCGCAAAACTCAAAAGACGTTTAACTAAAAAGTTTTTAAATCGACGTTTGGGCAAGAGAGAGCAAGAAGAATCGCTACAAGAATTTTTTAAGCCGGTAGTAAGCACTCTGAAACCGGCAGTCGGCGCTCTAAAACCAACCAGTGCCGTAAACACTCGAGCGCAGCAAACTAGCCCTGTTAAAACCACTCTAGCCACGCAAACTACACCGTTTAAAGCTCTTAAAGAGGAAGAATCTGGCGAGTGGGATGACTACGAAGAAGAAGAAGAAGAAGAATTATCACCGTCACCTTCCGAGGTCGCTACTCCTAGCGAGAAAACATTGGCGACCCCTCTCGATTTCAGTCTCGCCGAATATTCAACTCCAGCTCAAGTTCCTATAATGCGAATTGCTCCTGAAAAAACCGAATACGGTTCTATGAGCACGGGCTCTAAACTTACCCCCACATATTCCGCGGTGAAACATACCCGCCTTTCTACCCCACCAAAGCTTCCTAACATCACCACTCTGAGGTCCCTCAATAGTTTGTTACCTGGTCAGAATATTGGAGACACTGCTAAATATTACTTGGTAAAATTTTTCGAAAATCCCAAGGACACGGATCCTGTTTTTGGCTTACAATACGATAGGAAAATTGGTGAGCTGACTTTCGGTAATAAAGTGGTTAAAATTTTTGAAAATGACGAAGTGGTCGAGGGGGAGCAATACGTGGGGAGACGCGGGCTTTGGAATTTGCTAGTTTTCAAAAATTTGAAAGAACGTACCATCGCGCCGGAAGTTAATGCAGCTTACGCGGAGATGTTAAAAAATACTAACACCATTTATCGCAATAACGACCCAAAAACACGCAAGCCGAAATCGAACTGCAGTGATAAATACAGGTTGGTTATCGCTCCCAGTTGGGAAGACATGAAAGGTAAGAAAAAAGGGACGGGCAGGGTTAAAAGAGCGGGTAGCAGAGTCGATTATAAATATTACGATAATCCTAACGATTTGATAAAGCGACTCAGGCTTTTGTACAAATCTAGTTTAGCCGGCCACGACGGACATAGAAACGAGATGGTCGACATTTTATCGGAAATGCGGCAAAGACAAATCATAACGGCTAAGGAGGAAAGGGTGGCTTATCAAAATTTAGGTTAGGGTAAAAAAATATATCTTGTATAAACAAAGGACCATGGAATCAAAAAATATCAAGTTGATGGAATCAAAAAATATCGAGATGAGGTTTTGCGTGAAATGTAAACGTCCCACTCCCGATGGGCCCGAGTCGTCCGTTATAATTACCGCAAAAAAATAACAGGCAGATGCAAGTTGTATTTTGCGGGGAGTGCGGGACGAAAAGAGCTTCCTTTATCAAGTCTGCAAAAGGAATCGTAAACAAACTCGTAGACAAGTTACCGCTCGAGCTGCATTTACCGGGGAACCAATACTGCAGCCCAGGAACCAAACTGGAAAAAAGATTGGCTCGAGGAGATCCTGGAATTAATAAGCTGGACGAAGCGTGCAAAGAACACGATATCGCTTACTCGGAGAGCTCGGACTTGAAAGATCGGCACGCCGCCGACCAAGTACTCGTTGCCGAAGCTCAAAGAGTGAGAGACGATCCTTCTCTGGCATGGAGGGAAAAGCTAGCCGCTTCGATCGTTAAGAAAATCATGAAAACAAAACTTCGGTTCAGAATTGGAAATAAAAAAAATGGATCAACTCGTAAAAGAACTTCACAAATCAACCCGAAAAAATTTTCCGAGACGGAAATCGATTGTACTGAGCCTGAACGATCTATGGCAGGCTGACTTGGTCGAAATGATACCTTACGTTAACCTAAATAAAGGGTTTAACTACTTACTATCCTTCATTAATGTCATGTCCAAGTTCGCTTGGGCCATTCCCCTTAAATCTAAATCCGGCATAGACGTTACCATAGCTTTCAGTAAAATACTCGCTGGAGCGACACCCTCTAAAAATTTACAAGTCGATTTAGGTAGTGAGTTCTATAATAAAGACTTTAAAGCCCTACTCAAGCGTCATAACATTAACATGTACTCTACGTATTCCGAGAAGAAAGCGAGCGTGGTGGAATTTTTCAACAGAACCCTAAAAATTAGAATGTGGAAAAGATTCACCAGGCAGAGGACTTATGAGTGGACGCATATTATTGACGAGTTAGTTTCCAATTACAATAACACGGTTCATTCCGCCATAAAACTTAAACCGAGGGAAGTATCCAAACGGCACGAGCCGCTGTTGAGACGAACTAGCACTAAACAGTTGTTGGACAAACCCAAATTCGCCCTAGGAAATAAAGTCAGGATTTCTAAAGTTAAGAAAATTTTCGATAAGGGGTATTTACAAAATTTTACTAACGAAGTTTTCACAATTCGCAAAGTCCAAAAAACCCAAACAGTTACTTATCTTTTGAAAGACAAGTCGGGGAACCGGTGCTCGGAGGTTTTTACGAAGCGGAACTTCAAAAAACTCTAATTCCCGATTTATTTTTAGTAGAAAAAGTACTGCGAGGAAGAAAGGAAAAAAATGGAAAAATGCTTTACTTTGTTAAATGGAAGGGCTATGATGCCAAGTACAACAGCTGGACGGATAATATTAGCAATCTTAAATAAATAAATATGTTCTTAACATATAAAAATATATATATATATTTCGATGTAATAAAAATAAAAAAAAATAATTTCTTCCCTTCCCTTCCCTTCCTCCTTTTTTTTCTTCCTTAATAATAAAAGAGATAAATATTTTAGTGTCATAATGGATAAAAATAACCTTCACGTGCGTGTACTGTGCTAGCATTTTCCCATCGCAAGCCGAGCTGTGGGACCATCTACGGTTCCATCAACCATTTGATGCGGAAGAATGCACTTGCTTCCACAACGAGCTACCTGACTTTCTCAAGAGTCAGTCACCCCCAATGCGAGAAGAAGGAATGGGTCACCGGCAATACGAGATGCCTCTAGTGGGGGAATGCGTTATCGGTGATCCGCTTCAATTCCTCCTATCTATACGTGTGGCACTGCAAGTGATGCTAGAAGTTTGTTTATGTCATCTTGCAAACTGCAAAGCCCAGATCAGCTTTGGTATAGAGTTTGCTAGGGACGGAGCATTAATTCAAGCAGGGTTCTGGTCGAGATATTCTGAAATACACAATCCCAACGACATTCCTGCATTGCTGGAATGCAGGAAAAAATCCAACATTCCATCGATGCTTTCACCGAGCGGGGCAGCGGCTGGTTTGCATCCATAACCTGGTAATCAGAGTGTCGAAATATACACCGCTGCGAGCATCGTCATACATCCCTCTTCCAAAAGCGCTCACTGGAAGCCATAGTAAACGTTCAGAATTTAGATGATCAGAAGTGCTTTCTATATTCCGTACTGGCCGCGGCTTTGCAGTCGGACACTGTCGACCCGGATGATTACCGCGAGTTTGAGGATATGCTAGATACTTCCATGCTGTCCTACCCTACTAACATCTCCAAAATCGACAAGTTTGAAAAGGTGAACGATCTATCGATCAACATCATCGGTTATAGCCACGAAGAGGAGTTACACCCGCTCGAATCTCTAAAAACTTGGACGGACTACCGATCGACCTTCTCTATCTGTACGAAGACGACAACGAAACCTCAAACACCCATTACTGCGCTATTACCGATGTAGCTGCATTTCTACGCTATCGAGGTTCGGGCTCTCATGCTAAGTTCTATTGTAGGAACTGCTTCGCCGGTTTCGGAAGAGAATGGATGCTCCTGGCTCATAGGAAAGAATGCGTCAAAATAAACTCCGTACAAGCTCTTAGATTCAAGAAACCGGGAGAAAACTTTCTTACATTCAAGCACTTTAACCGTCAAAACCCCTTCCCCCATATCATATACGCCGATTTTGAATGCCTCCTTCGCCCAGTCCAAACGGCTCAACCAGATGCTTCGACGAGTTCAACTACCGTAATCCATCAACACCTTCCTTGCAGTTTTGGATACGTTCTAGTCAGATACGATGGGAAGATTATACGTCACAAGTACCACTTGGGACAAGATGCAGTCGACGTATTTTATAAATATATGGAAGAAGAAGCTCGATATTACTCGAACCTGCTGAAAAATGCAAAACCTCTCCAACTCACGCCATCCGAAGAAACCAATTTCAAGAATGCTCTCGTTTGTCATTATTGCGAGAAATCCTTCAAAACGTGTTACCAGAAAGCAAATATCAAAGGAGAATCTAAAGTACGACTCGTTGACAATAAGGTGAGGGATCATTGCCACATCAGCGGGAAATACAGAGGAGCTGCACATCCAAATTGTAATCTAACCGCGCGAGAACGAAAAACCATTCCCGTTGTGTTCCATGGCTTGGAAGGCTACGACATGCATCTCCTGGTGCCCGCAGTCCACAAGTTTCCGGGCAAAGTAGATGTCATCGCTCGCAACACCGAGAGGTTCCAGACCATAACGATTAAGGATCAAGACAGCAAGATAAATTTTCGTTTTATAGATAGCATCAACTTCTTAAACGCCTCTCTGGATACTCTAGTAAAGAACCGCAGGACCGACAATAGTGGCTTCCCCATCCTCGAGACAGCATTAGACTATGGATTAAGATCTGCGTGGTTTACGGAGGCAACCACTCGGGAAAAGGCGCTTAACCTGTTACCGCAGAAGGGTATTTACCCGTGCGAATATATAAGTAACATGTCCGTTTTCGACGAAGAAAATCTGCCGTCGAGACACTAGTTCTACTCCCGGTTGAAAGACGGGATGTTGGCGGGAGACGAGTACGTGTGGGCACTTAACCTCTGGCTGAGTATGAAATCGAAGGTATTCTGTACCTACCACGAGATATACCAAATAACTGATGTTTTCTTGCTCGCAGACGTGTTTGAGGATTTTCGAAAATTATGCCTCAAAAACAACAGGCTGGATCCTTGTTATTACATCTCAACTCCAGGATTCAGCTGGGCAGCTCTCCTTAGGATGCAGGAGCCAGAGTTGGAGCTATTCACGCACGTCGGGAAGCACAATTTCATATCATCAGGCATCATAGGCGGAGTTTCATTCGTCACAAAGAGACATTCAAAAGCTAACAACAAACACTTACCTCTCTACGTTTCTAGCAAACCCTCCCTATACATAGTGGACTTGGATATGAACAACCTCTAAGGCATCGCCATGTGTGCTCATCTCCCTCACAACGAGTTCCGATACCTAACCAAGGAGGAGATTAGAACCTTGAACGTAGACAACGTACCAGATGATGCCGACCTCGGGTATATATTGGAAGTGGACCTCGAGTACCCCAAAGAGTTCACGATGCTCACAACGATTATCCACTAGCTCCGGAGAAGATGGATATTGAAAAGGAGCTGATTTCCCCCTATTCTCTGAATCTGGCGGAAGATTTGAAGCACAAGATCAAGTCCTCTTCCAACACCAAACTCGTCCCTAATCTTCTGCACAAGAAGAGGTACATCCTTTACTACAGGAACTTAAAATTCTACCGCCGGTACGGACTAGTACTGTGATGTATCGGAAGAGTCTTAGCCTTTAACCACAGACCCTGGATGAAATCTTACATCGAATTCAACACCGCAAAAAGGCAAGAATCGACCGCTCCTTTCGCCAAAGATTACTTTAAATTGTTGAATAATTCGGTCTTTGGAAAAACCATGGAAAATAAGCAAGCTCGCCTCGACGTAAAGCTGTGTACCGACGAGAAAACGGCGCTGAAATACACCTCCCAACCGCACGCCGAATCCTTCAAGATCCTTAATGAAAACCTTGTGCAACTCAACTGCCGCGTTCGTAGCACGCTGTGTGATCTTCCGACCTACTCTGGATTTACCATACTGGAACTCTCCAAACTCTTCATGTTCGAGTTCCACTATGACTACATTCGGCCAAAGTACGAAGACCGTGCCAAACTCCTTTTCACGGATACAGCCTCTGCTACGAAATCAAAACGGAGCACGTCTATCACGACATGCTCGCTGACAAAGACCGTTTCGACACGAGCAACTACCCGTCGAATCATCCCCTTTTCTCCAGCACGAACAAACAAGTGTTGGGAAAAATGAAAGACAAAATGGGCGGCGTCCCCATCCTAGAGTTTATCGGCCTCAGGTCAAAAATGTACTCCATTAAGCCTCTGAAAAAAGAGACTATCAAGAAGGCTAAGGGTATTCAAAGCTCGTTCGTGAAGAAGCACTTGAACTTCAGCGACTACAAAGTGGCCCTTAACTCCGCAGCACCTCCGCAGAAGGGAAGCTGGGCCAAGATATCCAGCGTCCTCCACGAACTCAGTACCGTCAGAATATTCAAATCCCTCCTCTCGCCGTACGACGACAAGAGGTATATCCTGGACAACGGCCAAGACACTCTAGCCATCGGTCACTACGATACCGATGCTTGGGACGAATACGTGGATGAGTTCGACTCGGACGTGGAGATAATGAGCGACGAGGAGAGAGAGGAAGAATTGTCACTCCAGTTGGAAGACCGAGAAGCGCAAATACTGACAGAAGCGAAAATAGCCGAGGAGAACGAGAAGGCTAGCCGCAGGTTCGTCGTATTGGAGAAACGCCGGAGAAAGTTGGAGGATTTTGAGATGTGGATGAAGGAGATTAGAAAGAAAGACGCTGTTAGTAAGAAAAAAGCTCGCACGCTTGAAACAGAGGCGCGGAGAGAAGCTAGGTTGAAGAAAGTTGCTATTATTATGAGTAAATCCCGCATGCAGGAAACCGAGGTGCAGAGGGAAGATAGGTTAAAGAAAAAAGCAACTAGCACGAGTAAATCCCGCATGCAGGAAACGGAGGCGCAGAGAGAAGATCGGTTAAAGAAAATGGCAGCTAGAAAAAGAAATGCTCAACTTCAAGAAACGAAGGAGCAAAGAGCTGTTAGACTAGAGAAAAAAGCCGCTAGTAAAAGAAAACTTACAGAAAACGAAACTGAGGATGAAAGAAAAATTAGATTGGAGAAAAGACGAGCTCGTGAGGTCTGATTACGATGATCTCCGAGCCACGTGAACATAGGCCTACTGGGGAAACCACGTAAAAAATAACGCGCCATGTGCTTTACCTCCAGGGTGGTGTGGAAAGAAGCATTACATTTCTTAATCTCATGGAGCATTTGGGGGTTCCCGTTTTTGAAACCCCCAAATGCTGCCATTTTTTACATTTTGAAGCATTTTGAGAGTTCTCACAATGAGAATGCTCAAAAGACACTCGCACTGATCCACGGATGACTTTGCCTGGAGGCGGATGCATTTGGTTGTCAATAAGACTTACGTAGCAATAGGACATTTTTTGGTAGCAAAGGACACCGAGGTAGCAAAAGGACACTTTCCCATCTTCCAGTATGCAAAAAAGCAATAAGACTTACGCAACAAAAGGACATTGAGGTAGCAAAAAGCACTTCCCCACCCCCAAGACATCACTTCTGAGTGACATCACTTCTGGTCTATGCCACTCAGGAATGCAGCAAAAATGACTCAAAATGTAGCGCATTGCACTTTTCCACCCCTGCAGTAAACCTGAAGTAAACCACTGCAGTAAACCTGAAGTAAACCCCTGCAGTAAACCTGAAGTAAACAACGGTTGCCGGGTTTACTTCGCAGTAAACCCAAGGTTTGCTTCATAGGTTTTCTTCAACAGCAACTAGACTTAAAATTATAGCAAAATGCCCTTCCCCACCCTCGTCGATTTAGATAACATTATAGACCGGAAGTGACATCACGGGGGGGGGGGGTTATGTGTGTGTGTTTGTCCTCAAATCGCCATTTCCCACTAATGTCATGAAGGAAGGGCAAAGGGCCGCAGATTGCCAGACACTGCAAGTGATCATCAATTGTGTGGCTTTCGATAAAGCCGCGTGCCGTTGTTGCGAACATGGTGTTTGGCATCGGAAATTTGGGGGCAAGGCGGACAAGCCCACGCCTTGCTGCCCAACATGCGGGTTCGAAACCAAAAAACCAAATAGGCAGTAAACAACATGAGAGAGGAGTGGCAGGGTGATTGCGGGACGGAGAATAGAATTTCCGAGGGAAAAGCTGATCAATGGACATGTTACATAAATCCCAGTTTGCTGGACGTTCCCGAAACAGTGTTGCCGAATGGATAGGAAAAAACTTAAATTGTGGAAAATATATAAGTCTAACAAAACCACTGACAACCTTAATAATTTCAAAATATGTAAAAACCAGTACTCTAATTTGGTTCGTGATTTTAAAATCAAAAATGAACAAAATCTGATTAAAAAGAGAAACTTAACCATCTTATACAAATTCGTAAAAACCAAATCAGGGGTAAGCTGTTCGATCCCACCATTAAAAGTAAATAAAAAATTGATATTTGATGCAAAAGGAAAAGCTGATGCATTGGGTAGGGTATTTACAGGAAGTTTTACACTTGACAATGGTTCTTTGCCAGGTATAACGTACCAAACTAACATACCTGATTGTGAAGTTGGAACGATTATTGCTGAAAAATCCTAAAATGTCTTAATAATATGAATTCAAGTTACGCTGTAGGTCCAGATGGTTTCTCGACTTTTCTGCTAAAAGAAATTAAATAACTGAACAAAAAACGGCTTTGCCGTTTAGAAAAAAAAACATTAGAGCTCGTATCCATACTCACAGCCGTGAATGTACACGAAAAAAAAACGGATTAGAGTTCACTCGAATGCAATGAACTATAATTTGAACTCCAATTCCAGGGAATAATGACTGTTTTCACGTAATTGTTATGTCAGTAAGTGAATGCAGTTTGTGTTTGAAATGTTTAATGTTTGTGTGTATGTGCGTGTGTGTGTGTATGCATGAATGTAAGCATTTTTATGTTTTGTATGTACATATTGATTATGAAACAGGCAGGGCAAACACGATGTATTTGTTAAGCATCATATACATTCACCAAACAATCCTATGAAAACCCATTTCCAAAAGGCAGATAGAATTATTTAATTTTACCTTTCAGCAAATTACCCTCTACAACTACTCTTGTTAAAGGTTCATGCATAAAAGGATTGGAAATGTACTGCACATCAGTCAGTTACTGCCCAATCCTCAGCTGCAACAGCCAGTCGGGTCAGTAATCAATGTGTAGCAAGACAGGAAAAGTGAACCATTCCGGCCTAGTCCCAAACCTTCACTTTTCTTCTTACATTTGTATCACCTCCTAAGCTTCAACCCACCCAACCTATTCGATTACCTGCAACCGTGATGTGGTGGAGAGACTCAGTGCCCCGAAGAACGAAGGGAAAGCCAGAAGCAGTTAAAAAAAATTAGATTCCCTTACTCTTTTTCTTACTCTATGTAGGGCCTAAATAGTCACTCGAACAGAAATATCGCAGAGGTCGAAGTAAAAGGTAATAAAATTCTGGAGCAGACTGATCTATACAAAGTTTTCCGTACTACCACTTTTTCACCCCCCAAAAAGCAGGTCAAATAACGCAATATAAAAAAAATATTGAGAAAATAAATAAAGCCAGGAAATGGAAACTAGAAATAGGAAGAGGAACGGCAACCATCTTGGAAATGGAGGCATTTACACTTCCCGTTGAGACAGGAAGTGACGTCATTCAAAATAGTGGTGGTTCCGGGGTATTGACCTTGACTGATGAACTTGACAATAACCTTGACAATGACTTTGTTCAATGACCTTTCACCTTAACCTTGACATTTGACGTTTACCTTTGACCTTTGGTGGTTCTCTGTGCGAACGTAGCACTATAGTACTACTAGTACCATAATCAAGTCCCAATACTTGTTTTGATGCAGACTATGGAGTTATAGGTTTAACTATTTTGCTAAATCCGAGTTGGACACTTAATCAATGAACCATGTGATTTATGCCTAAGGTTTTGAATTTTAGGGTACATTCTTACCATGTGTTTTTTGTTGTTTTTTTAAAGCTTTTTGATTCTGCAAAATTTCTTTGAAAAATATTTAATTTGTTAAAGTGTCCTGACTCCTCATTAATAATTCATAGTTATACGGAGGTAATGATTAATTGTTGGTATTAAAATTCAAGGGTTTGCAGTAAATTTTAAAATTTCTGTTTGTTTTAGGAGACCACCACAAGCTGGACAGCTTGCAAAAACAGATGCAACAGAGGCCACAAAAGAAAATATCAAATGAAGTGTGTTTAGCTTTCAGTTGTAATTTTAAAAAATTACTGGAATTTTGAACATGGTTGTGGGAATGAAATTCAACTTTTCGTAAAAGTTTATTAATTGAAATTTTGTAGTGAAGTTTCTCGTTCTGGAAGAAAAAACTATTCATTTTTTAAAGTTTATCAAGATTGTGTAAGTTTTGCACTATAGTAAATTTTGAATAAATTGAAATGGAATTGAGCAATGAAATTGTTTTGAGTAACCTCAGGTGCCTTGATACCTTTATTACATATACTGAACAGAAAGCAGACAAAAATTACTTTTTCATTTGACTATTATTGAATAGTACTACCTGCAGGTATTATGGTCATTAAATTTTTTAATTATTTTCATTTACAAGCCTGTTGATTATCTAGTATGACACACAAATGAACAGATGGCGATTTTTAACATTGCTAAACTATTTCTGACCAGAAAAACTGCAAGGATGTTTGATAGCTTAATTAACATTTTGGACTGTAATAAGCAGATGCATGGAATTTTACTTAGAGGCCCAAAAGCACCAGTTTTAGAAAATATTTTATGTGCTTCGAGATCATCCATAAAAGAGCAAGTGGGCCACAAATGATTGCGTGGGCAACTGCATGGTTACTTTTAACCCGATGTGCTGAAATATTCGTCAATAACGTTGGTTCCACGTAATTACATCGCCAAAAATTCATCGAACGGACAGTTGATCAGTGAACAATACATCGCGTGTGAAAGTACATCCCATGGACAATTCAGCTCATGCACAAATTCGTAGTAGGTAAATTCATCGTAGCATCACAGTTTGTTATGGTAGCTTAGCAGTTTGTTTCTTGATAGAAATACGAGGTTTGAGTGGCATTTGATTAATTAAACCCTTAATAACAGAATATAACGAAAATAATGTGTCGCCCATATTGCATTCGTTACTCCTGCATTCTCTTGACCAATGCAGCAACACAATGTCGAGGACCAGTCACCACATTCAAAAGTGAGACGGAAACGCCACTTTTAAATGGTTTTATTTTCAACCTATAGTTTAAACACGTTGACTTTTAAGCTCTGTACTTACCAATTTTGAAGTTTGAAGTGTCAAGGTTTGAAGTTACACTTTCCTGAATAAAGATTGGTTTTATTGAATAATATTCATTAAAACGTATGATGAACTGACAAGTTTAAAAAAATTGAAAGAATGTGCGATGAACTTATAATGACGTCTCCCAAGGTTGTTTTATTGAATACTAACAGTCGTATCATGCCTCGCTGAGGATTTTGTTTCATCCATGGTAGTTCCCAGTTTTAGGTCGGTGTTGAATAAGGGTGGGTAGTTGTTGAAATAAAGCACTGCCCCTATCTCTTCCTCCTAACACTCATTCTTTTTCAAGATTTTTCAAAAACTGATTTGGAATTTTCAAATTGCAGAAAATGTAAGGTGAAGGTCAGGGATAAAGAAAAACTAAAAGTTAAAGTATGTGTGTCCACCATCGAGAGAATGATGAAAAATAACGTTGTTTTTATGATACTGTTTGGCTAAGGAGCTAGTGACTAGCTAGTCACGTTTTTCCAATGTTAAATTCTACAACCTCCCTGCTCATAGCTAGCATAAAATTGGGAAGGCATACACAACTGATTGTTTGCACACGAACGCATGGTGGTCTGAACATGATTCTTTTGTTGGTTTTGGGTTTATAGGGATAAAAAAAAAGCGTGGGAAGGTTTAGAAATTCTAAACCAGGAAATTTCAATTTCAATTTATTAACCACGAGCCTTGGCCAAGAGCCATGCGCACAGAAATCAATAATCACTATAGAACCAATAGCCACTAAAGCCTGAAACAACAACAGAAAAAATCACATTAAAACGCTGCAACCTCCAACGGACACAAAACTATAAATGCAACATACTAGCACACAGTACTTGTCTGACCATTGATTACCTGGATGCCCTTCACACTCTGTAAAAAAACTGTTCCTTCTCTGCATCCTAGCCGGTCTCTGGGCCATATTGCTCGACCACTCTCACAACCTCTCACTTCTGATGCACAAGAATAACGATTCCACTGCCATATATGAGAATATCACCACCAGAGTGCTAAATATCACTGTAGGGAAACATGGAACTTCTGACGCAGGCAAGTGAAGTGGGAGAACACACATAGCAGACCTAAAGCAGAGCTTTATAGATTTGCAGAACCTGGCAATATCTAGCAGCCTCCGCACCAAACCATGCCTCGCCTACATAGTGTTGGATGCCCCCAATCACTTGACCATCATTCTTCTCTGCTCCACATAAGCCCGACAAAACAGAAGAAAGTACTCTACTGACACTTCCACCCCACTGGTCAAGCATGTTGGCGAGTTGACCCATCCGAGCCTTTGCTGATCCGAAAGCAACAAAGACTAACCTGTTTGCAATCTGGACAGAGCCTTTGCTGCCCACAACTGGAGATCATCCAATATAGAGTTCAACCTGCACCACGGCGGCAATTGGTGTAATACGCGACCAGTTTAGGCATCCCTCTACTCAGATTCCCACAACTGGAGGAACCAAACTCGCAAAACTGGGTTCATCGACCAAAAAGATGGAGATAGGGACACCTCAACTGCGTTATCATTACGGCCTTCCTTCGCTAAAACATTACCCGGGTTTCCCTACATGGCCTTTCACCTAATTTAGGGCAACCTCGTTGCCAAACTGCCATGCAACCCAGGGTTTTCTACGAATTGAAAAATTGAGTGGGTCTCTGATATTCAAACTATCGATCGAACGCCGTGTAGAGAGCAGAGCCAACTTCGAATCGCAAACGATAGAATAACTAAATATACGGCCACGTCCACGGCAACTGAAATAACTATCGGTTCACAGTTGGTACTCAAGCCAACCACGACAAACCTGCGCCACAAAAGCAGCTTCAGCGAGGGAAAGCAACTCCAGCGCTGCTTGTCCAGGTTGCGCGATGTAAGGAGGCATCGCAAAAATGTCACACTCCTTGTACCCGGGACTGAAAATACCAGTAAGCTCTGGGCACCAAATCCAGGGCTCATAAAATGGGCAAAGGCAACCTCTAGAGGAATGCAGGCCCAGATATGTAGCAACAGGATTGCACCATATCCCGTCATACCAGGGCCTCACGAGCCCTTGCCCCAAGACTACAATAGTCTCACGGATCTGGCCAACCGGATCCGAGACGCCTCTGTTTACGTTTCTCATACAAAGAGTAACTAACAATTTCTCAGATCGAACGTGCAAAGATGGTTCGTTGCACACCACCCAGATTGCCTGCACCGGGTTCGAAAGTAAAGAGCCTGACATGATCCTAAAGCAGCCATTGACCGCAGTCTACAGGGACTTAAGGTGGCAAAGGGGTAATTAACAAAATTTATAAAATATCTGACTTTAGATCACAGTTGTCATCTGTACATATACATAGTGACATAAAAACACTATTCAAGCACAATTTTATTTTATTTTATTTTTTAATTACCACGCTAATTACAAAAAATATGCAAATTAACTAGATAATGATATTTCCGCTCTAATTGTCTTCCTAAACAAACTATTAATTTCAAAATTGCGCCAAATTACTCAAAAAATTGTACTCTAGGAGCCCTACCTCGATCTTAAGGTAGAACTTCATACAAACATTTTTACAGATTTGTTCCCTATATAGTGTACGTTAGAATAAAAAAAATAGGTATATTATTGAAAATTGTGTATATTTAATCCATCACAGTGAGTCAACTTTCCAGACTATGATGGTAATTGAGGTGGGGCTCCTTCGTATGTATATGAAGCACTTCTCAAAAAAATATCAACCATATCGGCCGATATTTACAGTCGTTACGACGGAAATACTAAGCGACTATACGATAAAAATGCTATACTCAGATAACTAGCTGCGAACTTAAAAAACATTCCATATTAACTCTACAAGTCTTCTCCTCCATACAAATTGTAACGTATGTGGCCCTTACTATCATTAGGCCACTGGCCTACTAACCTAAGGCTTAACTAGGAATGAGTTCTCTACATGGCTGGGTTAAAGTGTGGCATAGTTTATTGTCAGCTCTGCCTTATAAGGGGAGAGTCACATGACACTACATGCAATATGTATATACAATAAGAAGAGTGCACAAGGAAAGGATCTGTGGCTCCCTCTGGTTAAGGGTAGGTAACGTAGCAACACCACAGTCGTCCCTCCTAAAAAATAAATTGAATTGTTCAATTTACATTAATTACAATAAAATTCATTTCGATATTATATAATCCATAATCCTATAATTTAGTAATATCTTTGTTTCAAAATTCATCTTCATAGGAAATAGTTGTTTTATTTCATCTTTCTTGTAAAATTTTGGATTATCTTCTCCCCAAAGGCGCAATTTTTGTCAGAATTAGATTACAGTTAATTTTCGTTAGCTGAACGTGCCTTTCCCTTTTTTGCCAGTACTCAAAGAATAATGGTTCGTCTCAGGACCTATTCTGAGAAAAGAAAAACAGCAAAAACAAAACAAGTTACAAGCCTACACCCTAACAAAACCCTAGCCTGCATCCTGGATATATACGATGTAACTCGGTCGCATTTATAACTTGAACTTCATTCTTCGATCTTCATTCTTGAATTTTATAAAATTTAAATTTAGAATTAATTAGTCCAAAACAGCTCAAATATAAAGCAGTTCAAATATAATATTCCTTTTCGCTTCCTAGAAAAGATGACTTCTTAATCTTGCACTGCCGTAGCACTGCTCAGCAACAGGTCAAGTGATGACAAAATCTCTTGGCTGTTCCACGAACGCCCTAAGCTGACGCTTACCCCAGATTTGACTTCGCACCTCTCAGTTGGCATTAAACATCGGTAGTTTTGGTTTTCAAAATCGCCACCTGATGGCGTCACACGGCACAACCTCCAACTGGACATCTGAAACACTGCAACAGTAGGACAAAGATGATTGGTTAGCACTAGAGGATCACCCCACCTTCCTTCAAACGATTTCATTGGCGCAAGCCTCCAATTGTCTCGCCGCCATTGAATAATTAAGAACTTCGATCTTGACGGTGTATAGTTCATTAGTATTCAGTGATTTTCAGCGGATTTTTAAAACGGAGTGAATCGTCGACTGTACAATTAAGTGGATTTACGGTTTCAGTTAATTCCCAAAGTGCCCCATTTCTACTTCTGCTTCTCGGAGACGTTAGCATAGATGGTATAGCACAATACTACGGTCGCAGGGTACGTTAGAGACAAAACCAGTTCAACCATAAGGCCATAACCTCAGTAAGTGATAGTTCGGGTAGCGTAGCTTAGTTTCGGAACGTATTAATTTAATTTCTTCTTCGTAACGATGTTTCGAATAAGCCTTTTACGGAATAGATCGGAATAATTTCACATAGCCTTTTTAACGGAGTAGCTGATAATTAGCTCGTTTAACATACCATATAATCGACCCAATATCGGAATCTTACAACGGAATAATTGTTCTCAAGCTACAACGGAATAGTTCACTTCCAAACGTGCATTAAGAGTAGGCGATTCATTTCATTTCCACGTAACGTAAATATACCGCTGATGCGAATTTTCGATGCTTCACGACGGGCTAACTTTTGCTAGGGATGGACGGCCATTTACAATAAGTACTTAATATTATTAAATACTATAAAGACTTAGTGGTAGTATCAATAACAACGTTAGTTTCAGGTTTTCCAATAGCAATGTTTGTTTAACCATAAGTTTTAGGTTTTCAAATAGCAATGTTAATTATTGTAACCATAAGTTATAACATGCTAGTTTAAATAAATAACCCAGTAGCAAATATTAACAGTCGCACGACCAAGGTAAAACTAACCTACAAGAGTAACATTGTAACAACGCACTACGCATGGTAGCCACCATTACGCAACGCACTAAGCCTGGTAGGCCACCTCGTCCACCCTAAAAAAAAATATTTTTTTTTTTAATATTTCTGTGTTTCTACGAATGCTCCTGATTAAATAAAATTTTAAAAGTTAAGATATCCAAAGTTGTTTTAAATTTTTTCTTTAAAGGTTTAATTAACCAAAATCTCACAACTGACTACGTCCTTAGCCTAGTAATGAAACTTTTTAAATTACACGATAGTACCAAGTTTGATATTGTTCAAGTAACCAAAACACTCCTAGCAACAACGTAGCGCTGTGTTTCAACGCTTCCAGCAATTAGTTCTGAATTGGGCCCAGCCAGCTTTAACAGCAGTGTTCTCCAATCAACACTTTCGAAAAATTGTTAACTTTATTAAAACAAAAGAGGCACAACTACCTCGCCCAAGTCACTTCTTAAGGCAATGAATAATTTGTTTACAATTAGCTGTTAAGTATTAATTTAAACCGTCATAAATCAGCTAAACCCAACTCACACCCAATTAAACAATTTTACTTGCTCCAGTTGAGTATTTTACCTGTTCATACCAGTTATCGAAATCTACAACATAGCACTAGTACTAAACGTAATGTTCAACTTACAGTTTACTAGAGTTTACTAAACTGTTCATAGTCAGGAAAATGGAACACTGTTCCTTCCCAAAGTTAAAACTCAAAAACAATCTAAACTACGGTTCCAGCAATAACATTCCACTTCACCCATTTAAATAACTTAGTTGGACAGTTTATTCAAGCTGTAAGACTTGAATAGAAGTAGCAACAATACTTAGGCTTTTGGTTACATAAGTTACCGCACATTATGCGTTTAAGCAAGCTAGACCGAGACTACACATTGAGTCATTAAAACAACAATTAAGTTGTAAGCTCGTGACCCCTTACGGCCCAAGCCAGTCTAACTTAACCAAGACCCCTTACGATTTTGGCGAATTGCACATTGCAAAGCAATGACTACCAATTCCATAAACCCAAACGCTGATATTGTCAATTTATCAACGCTATGGCTAATAACACATGGTTGTTATAAACCTTAAGTCAAGTCAGTGCTTCGTAAATAACCTTTAAACTAAAAGGTAATTTTTAACAAAGCTTTCACTAGCTTTCAACTGACGGCTTTACAACAATTAAATCTTCTAGTAATACTTTTGGCATATTAAATTTTTTAAATCCTTCTTGTTCAAACATTTCTCCTAGATCCATTTTTTTACAGCCCTAATACGTTTTCTTCCTTTGTTTGGTATAGTCTCTGGATATTTCTTACCATAGTACACTCTCTTATGGTACAGTTTTCTAGTGATGATTCAGTGTTTTCAACCACTGTAATGCCTAGTGTCTGTCCCTAAACCCCTAATTTTTAGTCTCCACACGTGAATACTTCAGTACATTGAATCCTGAAGTCCTTCAAAACACAGCCAAGTATAGCTTTCCACGTAAATTTTTGGTTCTGACGTCTGGCACCTAGAAAAAATGAAGAAACCTAGCAGCACAACTTTCAACTGGAGGCAGCCATTTATCTGCTGCACATCCTAGTGGCAGAAATAAGCAGCTCCACCATTATTATCATCATTATCACTAAACAAAGGACATCCATGATTGATTGATTGATTGATTGATTACGGAGCTCTAGCCAACATTGGCTACCAGCCCCAGTACAACACACACTTACTAAAACACCTACATCACTACTACACTAATACATAGAAGCTGTAAAGGCTCTAGGCAAACCGACCTGTAGCATCACAGAAACCTGCCACTGCCTTCAAACACTGCACATTCTGCATACCCCCATGTGGGGCCACTGACAATAGATCATAAGTACTCTGCGGCAACTGGCCCAGCCACACTAAACGTTGATCCACAAAAAGTTGACACCGCAACAAGAAATGTTCAATTGTTTCTTCCTCCACTCCACAGAAGCACACTGAAGAGACTGCTCCATCCCACTTTGCTAGCAGGTAATTCAGGTGGACGTGACCCAACCGGAGCCTGGACAAAATCACTGCCGCTTTACGTGGCAAGAGATCCAATTCCGCTGGGTATGACATGGATGGATGAATGTTAAAGTACCAAGAACCACTCCCTCCCTCAAACCACTCATCCTCCCAGTTACTCAGCGCAATCCTCTCAATCAGCAACGACAAATCTTTCGGATTACCCAGGTACCGGATCGACGAACATTCCACTCTACGATAATCCTTCGATAAGAGATCAGCCATTTCATTCCCCACCACCCCAGCATGACCTGGCACCCATGAAACAGACACACTCTTCCCTGCTTGTCTCAAATGAAACAGTAGCATACACACCTCCAGTACCACTGGATTAGAGAAATCTAGCCTGCGGATGCTATTAGCTACAAACGACAGTGCTGATTTAGAATCTGTGCGCACAGCACACCACTCAACTGGGAGCTCCTCACACAAACCCAAAGCTACCACGATAGCAATCAACTCCGCAGCCATTGCTGAAGGGATAAACGACACCGAGTAACTAACTCGTCTTTTCAGATCAGGAATACGAGCCGAGGAAGGAAGCATCACAATACACCTCTAAGACTTCAGCATGTGTACCTCCTTTAACTACCTCTAAATCAAGGGACTGTGCAACCTCACCTAAATGCCATGGTGGAATAGGCGACCAGGAATAACAAACCGGCACCCCAGCTAACGTAGAACACCTGTAGACCAACACCGCCCTCCCTGCCGAACCCAGCTCCCTTAATTTACTTCCCGCCAGCAACATGTAGTCCTCCAACAAAACCCGGACAACATCCCCTAAACCCCTCCCCAAATTACGCATTACTATGCCTAACTGTAGAGCTACAATCCTACACCTCAACGGCATCACCCCTGCCTCGACTTGCAATGCAGAGATTGGCGAGGAACGCAGAGCACCCGTAATCAGCCGCATGCAACAATTCACCTCACACTGAACTTGCGAAACTTTCCCTTTTGGGAGGAAAGGAAGGCAATAATCCAACAAGGACTGAATAAACGAGACGTATATTTTCCTCAGCATTGCCTTGCCTAGGCCACAACTCGAATGACTCAACCGAGCTAAAATACTGGAACGCTGTCGGACCCTACGCCGCAACTCGGTAACCTCCCTGCCCCAAGACAATTTTGAGTCCAACCACACCCCTAAATAGCACACCTCTGACACACTATTTACCACCTGACCAGCAATAACAAGGGACACAGAGTAATCTACGTGACGACTAAAAACTATAATCTGTGATTTGCCCACCGATAGATCCAGTCCACGCGAGGCTAACCATGACTCAATCACAACGATCACATGCTGCAGCGCCTCTTGAATCGAAACTACATCGGGACCTACTAGCCAAACCACCAGGTCATCTGCAAATGCAGCCACATTCGACAAAGGGGTTAGGACCCTTAACAGACCGTTTAGAAGAACCGCAAATAACACCGGACTAATACAACTACCCTGCGGCAGACCCCGAGTTGTGGACTGTACTTTAGAAAATAGGGGCCCTAATCGAGTAACGAAAGAACGACTGCTCAACAGAGCTTGCAACATAGTCACCATTTTCTTACAAACCCCTCCCCTGACCAACTCCAACCACACAAAATCTAACGCAACCCTATCGTATGCCGCTCTAATATCCAAGAGCATAACAGCCACCATAACACAGTTGATTCTCCAGGCTTCTCGTACCCCTGATTCTAATAGCATAACTGCATCTTGTGCACTCCTAAAACGGCGGAAGCCAAATTGCTTGCAATGGAACGCTGAACGGGACTCCAGATGCCAAACCAACCTTTTGGTAAGCATCCTCTCAAACACCTTTCGCAGGCACGAGAGAAGAGCGATTGGGCGATATGACACTATACGATGCTTGTCTTTTCCACTCTTCGCTGTTGGAACTAAAATCGTTACGTCCCAACTTGTGGGCACCAGGCCCGTCTTCCACACCTTGTTGAACCAGACCAACAATGCTGCGGCCTGCCCTGGATTCAAACGCTTTAAGCTCGAATACCGGATACCATCTAATCCCGGAGCTCCCTCTCTGCAGACAGATAAGGCCGCCTCATATTCAATCATACTGAACTCATCTGCCAACACATCGTCTGGTGTATCTACATCGACTGTTACTGACGGGCAATTTCCTGAGTACACTTCTGCAAAACGTTCCTGGATCTCATTAACCAACTCTTCACCTGTCAACACTGTAGAACCGTCAAGACTATACATCCAAGTCGGTGTACTGGCACGTTCTGTCCCTGCGACCAACTTCCATGCATCAGATATTGGCGTAAATCTCGAAAGACTTCCACTCAAGGTTTTCCAATAATTTCGCTTTGCTGCTCTGAGAGTCATTCTAGCCTCCTTAACTGCTAGCAGGAACTGAAGCCACCTTTCTTCTGAGCGGTACCTCGTAAATCGGCGGTAGCACTGACGTTGTTTGCAGACGGCCATCCGACAGCTTACTGACCACCATACTGGCTTTCCACTTTTGTGCACTAGATGTTGTGGCTTACAGCCCCTAACTCCTGCTCCCACCGAAGACACCAATTCAGCATATTCTTGATCGAGAGGACACACACTAGCAAACGTCGGTAAAACACATGGTATGTGAGGAGGCCCACCCCAACAGGACCTTTGGTACCTAGCAGAAGACCTATCACAAACTAAGATCGGCAGGTGGTCACTACCACGGTTGTCATCTGATATCTCTAACCTAAGGTTCGTCAGAAGTTGATTAGAACACAAGACCAGGTCCAGAACTGATTCTTGATACACACCCCCATGCCACCTCGAAAAAGTAGGGGTGCCTTCGTTCAGTATACCAAGGTTACACAACAACAGTGAGTCCACAATTATGCTGCCCTTTAGATTTTGCCTGGCATTCATGTCCCAGAAAGCATGATGAGCATTCATATCCCCACATAACAATACAGGTGAAGGCACATTCTTCAGCCACTGATTCCAGTTGTCTTTTCAAAACACAGTGGACGAATAGCAAACAACCAATGACAACCACCCTCCAATGACACCCACTCTCAACACAACAGCAGTCAAACCCACACACTCCATGCATGGCAACCGAAAATGGGGAACACTTTCCTTTACTGCCACCAACACCCCACCACCACCACTGTTCTCATCATCTTCACGATAAACCGACCAGTTTTGTAATAGCCAATTATCCCCCGCCCCTAGCTTCGTCTCTGCCAAACCCAGAATATCACAAGACGAAGACAAATCTTCTATAGCTTCTACCTTGCCTTTAACCCCTCTCACATTTCAAAAACAAATCTTATGTGGAAGTCTCATGGTCACTGGAGAAATATGCACTGATCACTCTACTGAGTTCTCATCTTGCGACAACGCCTCTAAAACTGAGAACTTATTGGACAGATCAACGGCAACATGCTTTATATTAGGTGACGGAGAACGGCGTAGTTTGCTTTTTCCACCTACTTTCCTCACACTCTGGTCCTCACTAGCTCTCACCCCACTCTCTCTCACCATCACAGCTACTACAGGCGCTACATAGCAGTGATCACTATGCTGACGTCCACTGCTTACACTCGTCAGCTCACCTACAACACTTGCACTTGATCCACTAGCTACATCCACAGACACAGAAGGCAATGGGACTCCGCTTGCAGAATCGTTCATACACTGCTGGATTTCTTCTACCCATTCCACTGTAACCTCATTGACAATGTCTTCTGACCCTTCCATTGCAGCTGTAATCACTTGTTCTTCTTCACCTCCAAATCCAACCAAGTGTTCATCATTCGGACCCCTTGTAGAGAAGGCCCCTTTCATGACTGAGGCAAAAGTTTTGGCCGCACAAGGGCCCTCATGAAAAATATTACACTCACCACACCTAACCTTCACACAGAATTTTCGAACGTGTCCAGGGATGCCACATCTTAGGCATTTAGGTGGTCTATTAGGAATCGATACTAGCGCTTGCACACCACCTACAATAACCACCTCAGGCACATCGTCCACACTCACTGATTCTTTCAGCCGCAGAACCACACGACGCACATTGGAAAAACAGTGGCTAAATGGGCCGACACTGGACTTATCTCGTGAAACTTCATCCACAATTCCGTAACAATTAAACGCTGATTTGACCAGTTCATCACTCATCTCAAATGGCAACCAAAATACCTTGCATCTAACTAGTTTCTCACACGGATCCAAAACCTTGCAACTGTGACCATTCACTGACTCCAACTTTGCATCAAGTACTCTTTGCTTTGCTATCTTCGATTTAAATGTTACTTGGTATACATTGTTCAGTCTCAGTGGTCCGATCGCTACTACCTCCTTCAAATCCACCACCGGCGATAATACTGGCGCGAAATGGTCTCTAAGGTACGGCCTCCCCTCCGAGCTACACAAAAACACAACCGACAAGTCCAAATTCAGCTTACTCAACCGTCCACTGTAGAGCCTCTTTACATATTCCCAATCTGGTAATTGTCTCTCCTCTTCCACAAAAGCTTCCCCTCCTTCACAAACACTAACAACTTGTTCATCAACAGCCAAACAACCCGCACTCGGCGTATTTCTTACCATAACGTTTTCTTGCTCATTGCTAGACGCCATAGCGCAACAATTCACCAAAGACATCCAAAGAAATAAGTGCAAGAATGTTGAAAGTCTTACGCTAACAATGCTGAAAAATAAAACAATTTCCAGGCTGACTTCCGGTTTGAAGTATTCTTGCACTACTGTAGTAAATATTTAATTTAAAAAAAAGTTGCGCAGATTTAAAAAAAAAAATTTTGGAAATAAATGACAAAGGTTCCCAGCACATATTAGGAATAAAAAATTATGAAATTTCACTCCTGTATTACCCCTTTGCCACCTTAATACGTCGGGTGGTTGAGCACAGGAATGGCAGACGATAATCCAAAATTGGCCTTACAAAGTATCTGTACAGTGACAAAAGAGTCCCACGCTTGAGATATCTACACTGTGCCAATTTCCTCAAAATTGAGGAGCAGGCACGGATTTTCTCTTTCAGGATCTTGACATGCTAATTCCATTCTAGGTGTTCATCTAAAATAACCCCAAGATATTTCACGAACGACTTTTGGCAAATGGTCACTTCTGCAACCCTAATCGCAACAGGAGTTCCTGTTGGCCACAAGTTCAGTCTTGGCTGGGGCCAACTGAAGACCCCTTTCACTAAGCAGCACAGGGATCCGATCCAAGGCCTCTTGAGCCTGGGCAGTGCGGACATCCAGTCAAGCCCAACAAACCATATCACGATGTCTTCGGCTTAGCAAACAATGTTTGTGCTGCCCCCCATTTCCACCAAGACCTCAATGATAGCAATAGCGTACAAGGTCAGGCTTAAACAGCACCTCTGGGGAGTCCACGATCCGAACTTGCCTCTTGGGACCAACACCCATTCACTCTGGTGACAAAACGCCGAACTCCCAAAAATGCAATGATGGCATTGGTCAATATCATACTAATGCCAATTCTACCCATACTAGCCCGGATCCAATCAATGTTCATGGTCTCGTAAGCTGCCTTAATATGTAGAAAGACAGCCACGACAATGTAACCATGGGCTCCGGCTTCCCGAATTTTAGAAATTAACACTGATCCTTAGATTTATTGTAAAAGCCTGGAAGAACTAAAAATTGAATTATAACGATGGTCAAAATAAACAAACATGACGTTGCCGTGGATTGCGTAAGAATGAAAAGGACACGTTGGTTTCGCAATAATATGAACATTCACGAGCAAGCGGGATTTATGTAAATAACCAAATGTTTGTTGGTTTGGGGCTTGTAGGGCTTTATAGGACAAATGCGTTAGAGAATTTTGAAATTAGCAACCAAGACAAATATGAATGAAGAAAGAAAATGTACAAATTGTACATTTGGCTTGTAACTGCTCATTATTTAGAGACATACAATTCCTCAAGAAAAAAAGGCAGAGATGAAGATAAGACGGTGTGACGTTTTGTACATTGCAGCTTTATTGCGCCTGAAGGGGGAAGTGAACGAAAATCAGCGTTTGTTAGCCAGTGTGTTTTTATGCGCTTGCTAGCCAGCAAAAATGGGATTGAAGAAAGTTGAGCATGAATGAAATGAAATGATATGTGTTAAATAGAGCCTTGGCCCTCAGTCTTGCACCCTAATACAAAATCTAAGTTACAGAAGACACAGATCCAGAGCACAACTCACGCACCAACGCAAAATATCGTACTGTACTACATTCCAGAAGGAGGATAGAGAATAGAGCAGAGTGGCATGGAGGAGAGCAGAAATTACACTGTAACACCCGTCGCCCGAACATACATTGCAATCGTGAGCAACCGTCGTACTGTGTTCCCTCCCTCCTCAAACGAGAGGAGACCGGGTCTGCCCTAATATTATCGGGTCTGCCCTAATATAAGCATAGATATTCACTCTTTGAGGCCTCAGAGCCCCAGAAGGAAGTGCTCAGAAGTGTGAGCAGCACCGCAATGGTGACACCCTGCGGATGGGGTTCAGCTAAGCCTGTACTGATGGGCTCGCAGCAGCGAATGCCCAGACCGCAACCTGGAAAGAGCCCTCCCCATCCAGGCTGAAAGACCATGTTCTGATGACGTAACACGATACCATGGATAAACCAAGAGCAGGGTGTGCCCCGTGGCAGCAGTCTGCCACTCCTCTTCTCATTCCGAGTGGAACCAAAAGCAGGGACTCGCCCATTTGAACCTGGGGGACACAACCTGGGAAATGACCGAGCACAGGATCCAGAATCAGCCCTGGCTACTCCATCAGCCAGCTCATTCCCACAGACCCCTGCATGGCCCGTCACCCAGCGCAGACGGACAAGACCCATACCGGTGACAGCCCACAATTTACGGCAAATCTCATTGACGACAGGATCCCACAGGTCGAGTGACGACAATGCTTGAAGCAGAAAGCTAATCGCCGAGCTCGAGTTGGAATAGACTGTGAAGGGCGGGATGTCTAAATCTAACGCTACATCCAATGCAACAGAAATGGCGCACATCTCACATAAGGCACTAGAGGAGACAGCCCCTAGCCGATGGCCCCAAAA